>CAJUXJ010000153.1:0-31829 GCA_910589775.1 Avena eriantha
GTTTCGGAAAAGAAGACACATGCAATGACTCTAGTGGTGGTTTAGGAAAGGAAGACACATGCAATGACTATGGTGGTGGTTTACGAAATGAACACACATGCAATGGCTAGTGGATCCATGTGTTTTAGGAAAAGAACACACATGCAATGAGTCTAGTGGTGGTTTTGGAAAGGAAGACACATGCAATGACACTGGTGGTGGTTTAGGAAAGGAACACAAATGTAATGACTCTGGTGTATCCATGTTATTTTGGAAAGAAACACATATACAATGACTCTGGTGTATCGATGTTGTTTTGGAAAGGAACACACATGCAATGACTCTCGTGGTGGTTTAGGAAAAGAACACACATGCAATGACTCTCGTGGTCGTTTAGGAAAAGAAGACACATGCAATGACTCTGGTGGTGGTTTCGGAAAAGAAGACAGAGGCAATGACACTGCTGGATCCATATGGTTTAGGGAAGGAACACACATGTAATGACTCTGGTGTATCCATGTGGTTTAGGAAAGGAACACACAGGCAATGACTCTGGTGGTGGTTTAGGAAAAAGAACACACATGCCATGACTCTGTGGTGGTTTAGGAAAAGAAGACACATGCAATGACACAATATGTAGTTTAGGAAAGGAACACACATGCAATGACTCTAGTGGTGGTTTAGGAATAGAAGACACATGCAATGACACTGGTGGTGGTTTAGGAAAAGAAGACAAATCCAATGACACTGGTGGATCCGTGTTGTTTAGGAAAAGAACACACATGCAATGACGCTGGTGGATCAATGTGGTTTAGGAAAGGAACACACATGCAATGACTCTAGTGGTGGTTTAGGAAAGCAACACACATGCAATGACTTTGGTGGTGGTTTAGGATAAGAAGACACATGCAATGACTCTGGTGGTGGTTTAGGAAAAGAACACACATGCAATGATACTGGTGGATCTATGTGGTTTACGAAAGGAACACACATGCAATGACTCTGGTGGATCAATGTTGTTTAGGAAAGGAACACACGTGCAATGAGTCTAGTGTTGGTTTAGGAAAAGAACACAGATGCAATGACTCTGGTGGTGGTTTAGGAAAAGAAGACACATGCAATGACTCTGGTGGTGGTTTAGGAAAGGAGCACACTTGCAATGACTCTAGTGGTGGTTTCGGAAAGCAACGCACATGCAATGACTCTAGTGGTGGTTTAGGAAAAGAACACACATGCAATGACTCTTGTGGTGGTTTAGGAAAGGAACACATATGCAATGACAGTGGTGGATCTATGTGGTTTCGGAAAAGAAGACACATGCAATGACTCTAGTGGTGGTTTAGGAAAGGAAGACACATGCAATGACTATGGTGGTGGTTTACGAAATGAACACACATGCAATGGCTAGTGGATCCATGTGTTTTAGGAAAAGAACACACATGCAATGAGTCTAGTGGTGGTTTTGGAAAGGAAGACACATGCAATGACACTGGTGGTGGTTTAGGAAAGGAACACAAATGTAATGACTCTGGTGTATCCATGTTATTTTGGAAAGAAACACACATACAATGACTCTGGTGTATCGATGTTGTTTTGGAAAGGAACACACATGCAATGACTCTCGTGGTGGTTTAGGAAGAGAACACACATGCAATGACTCTCGTGGTCGTTTAGGAAAAGAAGACACATGCAATGACTCTGGTGGTGGTTTCGGAAAAGAAGACAGAGGCAATGACACTGCTGGATCCATATGGTTTAGGGAAGGAACACACATGTAATGACTCTGGTGTATCCATGTGGTTTAGGAAAGGAACACACAGGCAATGACTCTGGTGGTGGTTTAGAAAAAGAACACACATGCCATGACTCTGTGGTGGTTTAGGAAAAGAAGACACATGCAATGACACAATATGTAGTTTAGGAAAGGAACACACATGCAATGACTCTAGTGGTGGTTTAGGAATAGAAGACACATGCAATGACACTGGTGGTGGTTTAGGAAAAGAGGACAAATGCAATGACACTGGTGGATCCATGTCGTTTAGGAAAAGAACACACATGCAATGACGCTGGTGGATCAATGTGGTTTAGGAAAGGAACACACATGCAATGACTCTAGTGGTGGTTTAGGAAAGCAACACACATGCAATGACTTTGCTGGTGGTTTAGGATAAGAAGACACATGCAATGACTCTGGTGGTGGTTTAGGAAAAGAACACACATGCAATGATACTGGTGGATCTATGTGGTTTAGGAAAAGAACACACATGCAATTACTCTAGTGGTGGTTTAGAAAAACAACACACATGCAATGACTGTGGTGGTGGTTTAGGAAAGGAACACACATGCAATGACATTGGTGGATCCATGTGGTTTAGGAAAATAACATACATGCAAAGACTCTGGTGGATCCATGTGGTTTAGGAAAGGTACACACATGCAATGACATCCATGTGGTTTAGGAAGGGAACACACATGCGATGACTCTAGTGGTGCTTTAGGAAAGGAAGACACATGCAATGACTATGGTGGTGGTTTATGAAAATGACACACATGTAATGACTCTGGTGGATCAATGTGGTTTAGGAAAGGAACACACATTCGATGACTCTAGTGGTGGTTTTGTAAAGGAAGACACATGCAATGACTCTAGTGGTGGTTTAGGAAAATAACACACATGCAATGACTCTGGTGGGGGTTTAGGAAAAGAACACCCATGCAATGACACTGGTGGATCGATGTGGTTTAGGAATGGAGCACACATGCAATGACTCTAGTGGTGGTATAGAAAACTAACACACATGCAATGACTCTGGTGGTGGTTTCGGAAAAGAAGACTCATGCAATGACTTTAGTGGTGGTTTAGGAAAAGAAGACACATGGAATGACTCTAGTGGTGGTTTAGGAAAATAAGACACATGGAATGACTCTAGTGGTGGTTTAGGAAATGAAGACACATGCAATGACTATGGTGGTGGCTTAGGAAAAGAAAAAACATTCAATGACTCTGGTGGATCAATGTGGTTAAGGAAAGGAAGACATATGCAATGACTCTATTAGATGTTTAGGAAAAGAACACATATGGAATGACTCTGGTGGTGGTTTAGGAAAGGAACACACATGCAATGACTCTATTAGTGGTTTAGGAAATGAAGACACGTGCAATGACTCTGGTGGTGGTTTAGGAAAGTAACACACAAGCAATGACTCTTGTGGTGGTTTAGGAAAGGAACACATATGCAATGACAGTGGTGGATCTATGTGGTTTAGGAAAAGAAGACACATGCAATGACTCTAGTGGTGGTTTAGGAAAGGAAGACACATGCAATGACTATGGTGGTGGTTTACGAAATGAACACACATGCAATGGCTAGTGGATCCATGTGTTTTAGGAAAAGAACACACATGCAATGAGTCTAGTGGTGGTTTTGGAAAGGAAGACACATGCAATGACACTGGTGGTGGTTTAGGAAAGGAACACAAATGTAATGACTCTGGTGTATCCATGTTATTTTGGAAAGAAACACATATACAATGACTCTGGTGTATCGATGTTGTTTTGGAAAGGAACACACATGCAATGACTCTCGTGGTGGTTTAGGAAAAGAACACACATGCAATGACTCTCGTGGTCGTTTAGGAAAAGAAGACACATGCAATGACTCTGGTGGTGGTTTCGGAAAAGAAGACAGAGGCAATGACACTGCTGGATCCATATGGTTTAGGGAAGGAACACACATGTAATGACTCTGGTGTATCCATGTGGTTTAGGAAAGGAACACACAGGCAATGACTCTGGTGGTGGTTTAGGAAAAGAACACACATGCCATGACTCTGTGGTGGTTTAGGAAAAGAAGACACATGCAATGACACAATATGTAGTTTAGGAAAGGAACACACATGCAATGACTCTAGTGGTGGTTTAGGAATAGAAGACACATGCAATGACACTGGTGGTGGTTTAGGAAAAGAAGACAAATCCAATGACACTGGTGGATCCGTGTTGTTTAGGAAAAGAACACACATGCAATGACGCTGGTGGATCAATGTGGTTTAGGAAAGGAACACACATGCAATGACTCTAGTGGTGGTTTAGGAAAGCAACACACATGCAATGACTTTGGTGGTGGTTTAGGATAAGAAGACACATGCAATGACTCTGGTGGTGGTTCAGGAAAAGAACACACATGCAATGATACTGGTGGATCTATGTGGTTTACGAAAGGAACACACATGCAATGACTCTGGTGGATCAATGTTGTTTAGGAAAGGAACACACGTGCAATGAGTCTAGTGTTGGTTTAGGAAAAGAACACAGATGCAATGACTCTGGTGGTGGTTTAGGAAAAGAAGACACATGCAATGACTCTGGTGGTGGTTTAGGAAAGGAGCACACTTGCAATGACTCTAGTGGTGGTTTCGGAAAGCAACGCACATGCAATGACTCTAGTGGTGGTTTAGGAAAAGAACACACATGCAATGACTCTCGTGGTGGTTTAGGAAAAGAACACACATGCAATGACTCTTGTGGTGGTTTAGGAAAACAACACACATGCAATGACTCTGGTGGATCAATGTGGTTTAGGAAAGGAAGATACATGCAATGACTCTGGGGGATACATGTGGTTTAGGAAATAACACACATGCAATGACTTTGGTGGTGGTTTAGGAAAGGAAGACAAATGCAATGACTCTAGTGGTGGTTTAGGAAAGTTACACACATGTAATGACTCTGGTGTATCCATGTGGTTTAGGAAAGGAACACACATGTAATGACTCTTGTGGTGGTTTAGTGAAAGAACACACATAAAATGACTCTGGTGGATCAATGTGGTTTTGGAAAGGAACACATATGCAATGACTCTAGTGGTGGTTTAGTAAAGGAATACACATGCAATGACACTGGTGGTGGTTTAGGAAAATAACACACATGCAATGACTCTGGTGCTGGTTTAGGAAAAGAACACACATGCAATGACACTGCCGGATCCATGTGGTTTAGGAAAGGAACACACATGCAATGACTCTGGTGGATCAATGTGGTTTAGGAAAGGAACACACATGCAAATACTCTAGTGGTGGTTTAGAAAAACAACACACATGCAAATACTCTGGTGGTGGTTTAGGAAAGGAACACACATGCAATGACTTTGGTGGTGGTTTAGGAAAAGAACACACATACAATGGCACTAGTGGATCCATGTGGTTTAGGAAAGGAACACACATGCAATGACTCTGGTGGATCAATGTGGTTTAGGAAAGGAACACACGTGCAATGAGTCTAGTGTTGGTTTAGGAAAAGAATGTTGGGCCATGCAGAGATAAAGAAAACTTTTTCCCTAAGGCGGTACACCCAAGATCCAGCTCAGGTTATAGGCCACGAGATTACCGCTAGACGCGCATATGCGGAAGTTGATGTAGGGCGTCGAAGTAGTGCCAAACGATCCTGTAACATCCCAATTTCAGCAACCCTGATTAGTTGTCCAGAATGCAAAAATCAGGGGGAACAAAAACTCTTTCTTGTGCTTTGGTGCAGTGTTTGATTACTGTTTGTTTGCACTTGTGCTTATGAAAGTGTATCTTGGGATACTCCTTACCTCACCCTCAGTTGACAAAAGATATTTACCCAAAACTATCCTGGCTCTTTTTACATATTCTCAAACGTTCTGGCATTTCAAAACATGATCCAAGATGCCTATGTAACCAAAACTATTTTGGTAGCTTCTATCGACAAAACTATGGAGAAATATATAATACAATCTCCTTATGTTTTCAAGACATAACACTCAACTAATCTTATCTCTAGTTTCCCCAAACCCTCTTTTCAAAGCATTTGAATTCTACTCTTGGTAGAAATACCAAGGATTCTCACCTTACTCAAAACTTAACCTCAAGCTAAGCTTGATGGTAACCCTAGAGTAGTTGATTTGTTTATAAGATGAGTTGCCTTGATCTGCTGTCTCATGAGTTGTTTTGATCTGCCGATTGACTTGTTTGCTTAGGAAGTAGTATGAGATACTCTAGTATCTCATCACTAGGATCAAGATGTTTCCAACTCCTCCATCCCTAGGCAAGAATACAACCTTGATATGATCACTAGCCACTATGTGATCATCTAAAACCCTTAACCAGATCAATTCTGAGGATCTCCATTCTAGATGTTTCCAAGTCCTTGAAGACAAATATTCAGCTTGGAACCCTTCCCCTCAATCACTCTTCAACATCATCCACGTGTTGATGCTCTGATACTTTGCAACTCCTCCAAGAACATTCCCTCCCGTACTCTAGTCAAAATCCTCAAAACTGCGAAATTTGGCCAAGTCTAGAAACAGTTTCAACATCACCTTTTTGAATGCCTCCTTTTCTCAAACCATGTGCATTTTTAGAAATGCACTTGCACCACCTTGTTAACCATCCTAAGGAATACCAAGGCCCACTTTGGCCCCTGGTTATATCCTCCTCCAACCTACTTGTCCATGATGATTTTGCAGACAAGAAAATAACATTTCCTGCAAAACTAGTCATCATGCCTACCTTGGTAGAACCTCACACCCTCATACAACCTCCTATGGACCAAATCTCTGAATGGTTGTGATCTACTCAGTGATTTCTATCAAAACATACTTCACGTACCCCAAGTGGATCTCGGTGCTGCTTACACCCACATGGTTTATAAGGCATCATGACTCATTTTGCATGGCAGCCTTAATTTCAACAAAGTTTGCCATCACTTATAGATCACCTCAAATCCTATTAATTCAAAATCTTCCTGCCATGATCATCTATATGACTTGGTCCACCTGCCCATCTATCCCTTGCACCAAGGTGAGCTCTGAGCTCCATGATGCAAGCATGTTTTGGTGATATAAAAATAACCTCACCCTAGATCCTAAATACCTTGTTCCTCCATCTAATTCAAGTTGGAATTCCATTCCACAAGGTTGAAAATACTTGCTAAACCTTGTATACACCCTCCATCTTGATCACCAAGATTTATCAACAATTATCCATAATTATTATGGCCCCAAAACTATTTAATTCCTTAAATAGTCAAAATCTCCAAAACTCCCTCCATAAAGGAAAGTTTGGTTTTTGCCAAATCACTTCTCTAAATTTTGGCTCATGTGAGTTCCATATATCATACCCTATCTTCCCATCTCAAAAATAAATATTTTGGAGAAGCTTTATTATTTCTTTTTGCCCATTTCCTTAAATGGCTGAATTGGAATAATAATTGTTTTAAATACTTCTAGTCCCTAAGAAATCTTGGAAAAATTTCCAGAGGTGTGTATTATACAATTGGGATCCTCTCAAATCAAAATCCACCCTTGTATAATGCAAATTTATCAAATGATCTTCTAAAAATCACTTCTGTCTCTTTTTGAGTAATTGGATTTAAGAGGACTAAAACTCCTCTGAAAAATCTCAAGTAAATCCTAGGAGTCTACCTTTACCCCATCTACTCACCAGTACCATTTCCTCCTCTGGTCCAATCCAAGTTTTTGGACTTACTTCATAACCATCTATTTTGATCAAATTTGTAAATTAGGCAAACCACTACTCAAATCACTTCCAAATCTCATCCAAACTTTCTTATTACACCTCCTCAACACCAGGGCACACCCCTGGTCGACCACCACTGTAGATCCACCCTAGAGTTGCCCATTTTACCCTTGGTTTTGTAGCAAGAAAGAGAGAGACAACAAAATCTTACAAAGATTTACCCTCACTTATTTACCATAGCTGCCACCTCCTCCCTCTCTGATCCAGCACGACCCAATACCAATCCTACCCCTCCCCACCGTCCCATGGACCAATCCCTAGCCAGCATCCCCTCTCCACCATGTCCAAATGGGTCTTTTACATCATCTACCCCTCCTCCTTAGTATATATGGCCAGATGCCACCCCCAGCTTGCCTCTGCCCCTCATTTGCTCCCTCACCCCTCCACTCACTCTCCCCACGCTCCACTCCCACTCCCCTGCTTTGTGCTGACCAGAGGAAGAAGAAGAGGAGCTCTCGGCCTTCTCAAGAAATCGAGCAAGGCTCTCTCATCCTTGCTACCCCTCCTCTGCATGTCACATGGTCGACTCCCCTACCTCTCCTCTACCTAACCCCACGCTCCTTTTTTCAGGACAAACTCCTCCGTCCTCGCCAGCGAGCTCCGACGAGGTCATCCTCGGCCTCCGACGCGCGAGCTACCTCCCGGCGTCAAACCAACTCGTGCCCTCCCTCGGTCTGCTCAGCGTCGTCGAGTGCGTCGCCCTGCAGCCTCCCCGACCCTCCTCGAGCCTTCAGGTGAGCTCCCCACCCCGTGCCACCCTCTGCTAGGGTTAGCCCCTATCGCCGGCGAGCCCAGGTGGATGACGACGCTCCACCGTCCATCGCCACTTTATCGGACGGCCAGATCTGGCCAATACTGCTTCGGCGCCCTCCACCGCTGACTGGTCGGCCCCGCCAGTCAGGTTAGAACCGCGCTGCTCCCGTGCGTCGCCCCGTATGAAGTGGGCCGAATCCTCCACTTCAGCCCAGTGTCTCCCCTGATCCGGCCCACTGCACCCTTCTTCTTTTTCTTTTAGCGGATCCTTTAATTCTAGAAAATCTCCTGCTAGGTTTAAATCCAAATTAAAATGGAAACCACCATATTATGCCAAGATCTAAAATTTTGGTTGTTCTTTGATGATTTCTCAAACATGCAGAGTCAACCCCAAGTTCAAACTAATTACCTTTAAATTCCTGGAATTTATTTTGCTACCAAGTATGCTTTACCCTAAATAAATTCCTCAGGGAGTTTTGCACCCCCATTTGGGATGAACGAAAGTCCTACTGGAAGGTATTTGAAATATCTATCATCCAGCACAGGTCCTAGGCCAAGGTGAACAGAGGTGTGCCTTTTAGAAAAATAACAACAATATCCTTTATTTGCTTTAGATAAATTATCTAGGTCAAACCAAATGTGGTAATGACCTGATTACACCTTCCAGTACCCCATTTTTTCAACATCTATCAAACCTCAACAACCCAGAATTTATTGAGCTCTGGCTGAATTTTAGTGATTTAAATACCTCTATAAAGGGTATTTTCACTAAATAAATCACTCCAGGAGTTTGGGAGCTCCAAAAATAGTAAGTCCATTTTCCATAGAAAGATATTTTATATGTCTACCACCTGCCCTTGGAATCAACTCGATAGCTTCTGTAGGATTAATCTGGTGAAAAAGATAAATACTATGGAGAACTGCCTTTGGGAATTTCCTGAGGGCATTCTAGTAATTCGTTTGGCACCATTCCAACTCTAGGTGGTTCATTACATCAAATACTACTTAACCGTCCAAGGAAATAATTTTTGGAGCTCCAGATAACTTCTGGTGAATTATCTCCTCAAACTAGAGTGTAAACCACTATAAAAAGCATAACTAAATCTAGGAAGTTGATAATCAAGTAAAACCACTTGTGATGGTTGTGTCTCGTCAAGACCTATCTGAGGATATCACTTTTGCACATTGGTATCCTACTGACCTCAGAACCCTAATCCAAATGCTTTATATCTAGCCTTGACCACTACCTTCCAAGAGAAAACACTAAGGTGGAAATTCAGTAATTCCACTATCAATACCCAACATCTCCAAAAACCTCCCAACTTCAGTAGTATTTCTTATGTTTGTTTGCTGTATGGTTTGATGCATGAATGTCTTGTATTGATTGTGGAATTGTCTGCTTGCATGGAAATCCGATGACGACGATAGTGTGAGTGTCTGACGACAAGAAGGAAGGGACTTCTTATTATTATTTTATTGGGTTTTCTGGTTATCTAAAGAAGTCCAGGGACTTATTGCTGACCACAGGCAAGCCACCATTCCCGAACTCTGATATATGTCCTACTCTCTTTTACCGGTTTTGTATCCTCTTTATAAATTGCATTATCTACCTGCATGTCTTGTTTTACAAATATTGCGATGGTAACTTGGCTCCTCCAAGTTATGACTTTGTGTCCTTCGAGTCACCACCCCCACGTACCTACCCTTCTATCCCTTAGATCGAGAGTATGATGGTTAGCATCCTACCTCGTTGGAAACCCCGGTTTTGAGGAAAATAAACTGTTTTGGGGATTTACCACACTACCAAGGTTTTAAACTTCTTTGTAAAACCGTTGGGAAGAGGCATCGTTCCCTGCGGATATTTTAAAGAAAGAAATGGTGTCGATGAGCAATGAGAGGGTGATGGGATGTCCTACGCCTTTACCAGAACAATTTTAATCTGTGCAACCACATTACCCCAGGTGCTTGGGCTTAACTCGTAGTTTATCCACATTAGCCGAGGAAACTTCTACCATGCTTATAGGGAGAGACCCCTGGAATTCCGGGCAGGCGCTACCAGATCACGGATCTGAAGCCTGTTGCTTGTTTCGGCAAGAGTGACCTGAATTGGCAGGAGGCCGGTGCAATAATTGGGTCTCCCGCGGACGGTACGACTTGGAGTACGGAAGGAAGTGGAATCAACAGATTTAAGGTATACGCCAAGTTGTGGCTTGGGTATGCGCGTGTACGGAAGGCAGGACTATGGCTGGGAGCCACATACTAGTTGCCGGGGAGAGCAAACCCAAAAGGAAAAGCATGCCTTGCTAGGGTCGACAAGCGAAAGGTTAGGTTTGATTATCCGGACCCCCATCTACAGTGGTAGTGGGCCGTGGTTGTATCCCGGTGGATGTATTGATTCCTGTGGGGAAAGTGCGCAAACTCTGCAGTGTATAACCTATTCGAATAGCTGTGTCCACGGTCAAGGACGGTTGCAAAGGTGTTGGCTAGGAGTACCCAAAATGTGCTTGTTTGGGAAACAAGGAAGAAGTGGACGAAGGTTCCGGGGGAACCCAAGTTCGAAATCTTGGTTTTGACCCGAGATGGTCGAAGAGGTTTAAAAACAGCTTTTACTACAAAACTGTTTTCAAAACTCTTTTTCAACAAATATATGGAGATGTCTTGACTTATAAAACAAAGTAATTTTTTCAAAACTCTTTTTCAACAAAGATATGGAGATGCCTTAACCACAAGGGGTAGTCTAGGATGTTTCAAAAACAACCCTAGATAAAACTATCTCGCCACAGCCAGACTTGCATTTCCTTATTCCATTTATCCTGGTGGTTTGCAAGTACATTCAAAAGTACTCACGACTTTGTCCCTGGCTATTTACTTGGCCAGACTTTCAGAGGTTCGACATCGGAAGATTTAGGTGACGTCCAACGAGCTAGGTCATCTTCCTAGGCAGCTGCCTGTAGGTTGAGGCACGATTGGGCTCTGCGCATGATGTTTTCCGCTGCTAAGGATGTTGTAGCCAGAATGGCATTTATGTAAGTCTTGTAATTTGTTATGTTCCGGATGACGTAATTATACCTGTCGGTTATGTTCCACGGCTCACTTATCATGGGAACGTGGATGTATGCATAACAGGGATTTCTCGGATGATTAATCCGGGGAGCCCACAGACTTGGTATCAGAGCCATCCTGACTGTAGGAGACCTTAGTTAGCATGGACGTTAGACAGGAAAACGACAAACCTATTTTCTGAAAGACAAGGGAGAAAAGATGACTATTTGCAAAAGTGCTTATGTCTCTTCCCCCTTTGATTCCGAAAACTACTTGCATTAATATGATTTCATAAGCTTAAAATCCTGCACACTTTCACTAGCCCAACCTGACCCTAAACCCTTATGTAGATGGAACCTATCGATGAAGAATGGCTGAAGATTGGATTTCCCCAAATCCTATTGGACTCGATGCAACTGTGCGGTTACCCGCAGAGACCTACCTACACCCTCCACAAGGAACTGGAATCAGGAGATTATGTGGGATAGATTGTCATACTACCAATCCAGGAACCAATGGAAGCCCTATCTACTCCACAGGACCTCGGATGCCTAGTCCGTGCTTGCTATTGACTTGGTAGCCAGAGAAGCTTTGATGCGCATCCGTAGTTCCCTTCCAGAGATGAGACAGCCCACAACCTTCTACCTCCCCCTGAAAGGAAATGTCGACTGCACTGGAGGAACTCAAGACCCCAGTCTGGCGTACCCTGCTCTCTCCTTTTAGACCCGTTACAGCTACTCGAGCAATGAGGTGTTAACAGCAGTCATTGACGAATACCGCCACTCCCAGATGGAGCTCCGTCGCCTACAAGCCATTCTCAACCATAAGGAAGCCCTGGAAACGCTGCAGAGGAATCAAGCACGAACAACGGAAACTGAAGGAACCTCCAGAGAAGCTGCCCCCAAGAAAAGCAGGAAGTGCAACACCGCCAGTCAGTACCTCCGTAGGCTCAAGCGCCTCAAGGAGGCGTAGGAAAGCTCCACTGTTCTGCCAGAAGCCAGCCCCGACTTCAGTGATGCACCCTCCGAGTAATCTCTCGCGATGCGGTAATCGCCCGTTTAGCAATAGGGTAGAGTCATGTATCGCCCCTGAACGCGTTTTGTGATGCTTAAGTATTATTGGCACCGTCGGGTGCAGATCAGTTGTTTGGTAATAACTCTATTGGATTGCTATGCTTGTTTGGTGGTTTTCCTCTTAAGTGTTTTACCCAAGTCGTTGCATCAGACCAAACCCGGAGCACGTAATCCCAATAGGACCCCCCAGGATGGCCATGGAGTTAGGAAGCTCGAAGAAAGCCTGTAGCTGTTGCGGAGACGAAAGACACCAAGCCAATAGATGCTCCGGCCCCTGCCCAAACTGCGGAGAACCTCATTCGTCCAAAGTTTGCCCAACCCGACTTATCGCTTGTTCCTTCTGCGAAGGCCAAGACCATGTTCCCATCAAATGCCCAATATGTCCCCTCATCGGCAAGGCCCATCAACCTCCCGGTACCAGCAAAGGCAAGTCGTCAAAACAGTTACGCCGAAGGTACCTGCTTCACGTGTGGACTACCCGGTCACTTCAGCCAAGAATGCAGAGAAAACCCGTCAAGACTTCCACAACTGAGAAGCCTGAAGGCACCCAAGGTCCCCTCCTTCAGAAAAGATGGTCACCATACCGCTCGTTGCCCCTCCACTCAAGACTAAAGATTACCTGTGCGTCTACAAATGACAACACCCCGTGGAAGTAAAGGTCCAGAGAGAAGCTCCCTAACTCACCCTAGGACTCCCTGAACATCGACAAGTGCAACCTGTATTAAACTAGCCCATGTCCCCCTAGGAACGCCACCTATGATGCTACTCTCTCTTAAGTCGAGGTCCACTACCGTAAGAACCGTCTTTTGTCACCCTCATAAAGATGCCCCCGGTTTGTACTCCCCGACCTACCTTAGTTGAATTCTAAGGGGGAAAGACTGTGTCCTTCCCGCAGAATGGAATAACCATCTGCCAGAAGCACCCTAACCACTAGAACCGAAGACGCGGACTTGGATTAACCGACCCACTTAAGAGAAACGCCGTAGACCCTTACAGAAGGGCGATCCCTCCCCGCAATCATGGATGAAGCCAGCTCGACCACCTCCCCCCTCGAGTTTCAAGAAGATTGAAGTTCTACCTCACTGTCAAGGTGTTTCGATTCGAAGACAAAGTCGGCAAATTAGTACGCAAGAAACACCCAGCACTAACTCCAAGACGAATCCCCTAACCTTACTCTCCCGAATCTCGGGACGAGATTCTTTGAAGGCGGAAAGGTCTGTAACATCCCAATTTCAGCAACCCTGATTAGTTGTCCAGAATGCAAAAATCAGGGGGAACGAAAACTTTTTCTTGTGCTTTGGTGCAGTGCTTGCTTGCTGTTTGTTTGCACTTGTGCTTATGAAAGTGTATCTCAGGATACTCCTTACCTCACCCTCAGTTGACAAAAGCTATTTACCCAAAACTATCCTGGCTCTTTTTACATATTCTCAAACATTATGGCATTTCAAAACATGAGCCAAGATGACTATATAACCAAAACTATTTTGGTAGCTTCTATCGACAAAACTATGGAGAAATATATAATACAATCTCCTTGTGTTTTCAAGATAGAACACTCAACTAATCTTATCTCTAGTTTCCCCAAACCCTCTTTTCAAAGCATTTGAATTCTACTCTTGGTAGAAATACCAAGGATTCTCACCTTACTCAAAACTTAGCCTCTTCAAGATGCCCCAACCCTACCTCAAGCTAAGCTTGATGGTAACCCTAGAGTAGTTGATTTGTTTATGAGATGAGTTGCCTTGATCTGCTGTCTGATGAGTTGTTTTGATGTGTTGATTGACTTGTTTGCTTAGGAAGTAGTATGAGATACTCTAGGATATCATCACTAGGATCAATATGTTTCCAACTCCTCAATCCCTAAGCAAGAATACAACCTTGATATGATCACTAGCCACTATGTGATCATCTAAAACCCTTAACTAGATCAATTCTGAGGATCTCCATTCTAGATGTTTCCAAGTCCTTGAAGACCAATATTCAGCTTGGAACCCATCCCCTCAATCTACTCTTCAACATCATCCACTTGTTGATGCTCTGATACTTTGCAACTCCTCCAAGAACATTCCCTCCCATACTCTAGTCAAAATCCTCAAAACTGCCAAATTTGGCTAAGTCTGGAAACAGTTTCAACATCAACTTTTTGAATGCTTCCTTTTCTCAAACCATGTGCATTTTTGGAAATGCACTTGCACCATCCTGTTAACCATCCTAAGTAATACCAAGGCCCACATTGGCCCCTGGTTAGATCCTCCTCCAACCCACTTGTGCATGATGATTTTGCAGACAAGAAAATAACATTTCCTGCAAAACTAGTCATCATGCCTACCTTGGTAGAAGCTCACACTCTCAAACAACCTCCTATGGACCAAATCTCTGCATGGTTGTGATCTAATAAGTGATGTCTGTCAAAACCTACTTCACTTACCCCAAGTGGATCTCTGTGCTGCTTACACCCACATGGTTTATAAGGCATCATGACTACCTTAATTTCAACAAAGTTTGCCATCACTTCTAGATCACCTCAGATGCTATTAATTCAAACTCTTCCTGCCATGATCATATATATGACTTGGTCCACCAGCCCATCTATCCCTTGCACCAAGGTGAGCTCTGAGCTCCACGATGCAAGCATGTTTTGGTGATATAAAAATAACCTCACCCTAGATCCTAAATACCTTGTTCCTCCATCTAATTCAAGTTGGAATTCCATTCCACAAGGGTGCAAATACTTGCTACACCTTTTCTACACCCTCCATATCTATCACCAAGATTTATCAACAATTATCCATAACTATTATGGCCCCAAAACTATTTAATTCCTTAAATAGTCAAAATCTCCCAAACTAGCTCCATAAAGGAAAGTTTGGTTTTTGCCAAATCACTTCTCTAAATTTTGGCTCATGTGAGTTCCATATATCATACCCTATCTTACCATCTCCAAAAATAAATATTTTGGAGAAGCTTTATTATTTCTTTTTGCCCATTTCCTTAATTGGATGATTGGGAATTATAATTGTTTTAAATACTTCTAGTCCCCAATAAATCTTGGAAAAATTTCCAAAGGTGTGTATTCACAATTGGGACCCTCTCAAATCAAAATCCACCCTTGTCCAATGCAAATTTATCAAATGATCTTCTAAAAATCACTTATGTCCCTTTTTGAGTAATTGGATTTAAGAGGACTAAAACTCCTCTGAAAAATCTCAAGTAAATCCTAGGAGTCTACCTTTACCCCATCTACTCACTAGTACCGTTTCCTCCTCTGGTCCAATGCAAGTTTTTGGACTTACTTCATAACCATCTATTTTGATCAAATTTGTCAATTAGGCAAACCACTACTCAAATGACTTCCAAATCTCATCCAAACTTGCTTATTATACCTCCCCAACACCAGGGCACACCCCTGGTCGACCACCACTGCAACTGAACCCTAGAGATGCCCATTACCCTTGGTTTAGTAGCAAGAAAGAGAGAGACAACAAAATCTTCCAAAGATTTACCCTCACTTATTTACCACAGCTGCCACCCCCTCCCTCTCTGATCCAGCATGACCCAATACCAATCCTACCCCTCCCCACCTTCCCCTGGACCAATCCCTGGCCAGCATCCCCTCTCCACCATGTCAAAATGGATCTTTTACATCATCTACCCCTCATCCCTAGTATATATGGCCAGTGGCCACCCCCAGCCCGCCCCTGCCCCTCATTTTCTCCCTCACCCCTCCACTCACTCTCCCAGGCTCCACTCCCACTCCCCTGCCCTGTGCTGACCAGAGGAAGAAGAGGAGCTCTCGGCCTCCTCAAGAAATCGAGCAAGGCTCTCTCCTCCTTGATCCCCCTCCTCTTCATGTCTCATGGTCGACTCCCCCACCTCTCCTCTACCTAACCCCACGCTCCTTTTTGTCCAGGACCAACTCCTCCGTCCTCGCCAGCGAGCTCCGGCGAGGTCATCCTCGGCCTCCGACGTGCGAGCTACCTCCCAGCATCAAACCACCTCATGTCGCCCCTCGGTCTGCTCAGCGTCGTCGACCGCATCGCCCTGCAGCCTCCCCGACCCTCCTCGAGCCTTCAGGTGAGCTCCCCGCCCTGCGCCACCCTCTGCTAGGGTTAGCCCCTGTCGACGGCGAGCCCAGGTGGACGACGATGCTCCGCCATCCATCGCCACTTTATCAGACGGCTAGATCTGGCCGATACCACTTCGGCACCCTCCACCGCTGACTGGCGGGCCCCATGCGCCAGTGTCTCCCTAGATCCGTCCCCTGCAGCCTAGTGTCTCCCCAGATCCGTCCCCCTGCACCCTTCTTCTTTTTCTTTTAGTAGATCCTTGAATTCCAGAAAATATCCTGCTAGGTTTAAATCCAAATAAAAATGGAAACCACCATATTATGCCAAGATCTAAAATTTTGGTTGTTCTTTGATGTTTTCTCAAACATGCATAGTCAACCACAAGTTCAAACTAATTACCTTTAAATTCCTCGAATTTATTTTGCTGCCAAGTATGCTTTACCCTAAATAAATTCCTTAGGGAGTTTTACACCCCCATTTGGGAAGGTATTTGAAATACCTATCATCTGGCACATGTCCTAGGCCAAGGTGAACAGAGGTGTGCCTATAAGAAAAATAACAACAATATCCTTTATCTGCTTTAGATAAATTATCTAGGTCAAACCAAATGCGGTAATGACCTGATTTCACCTCGCAGTACCTCATTTTATCAACATATATCAAACCTCAGCAGCCCAGAATTTATTGAGCTAAGGCTGAATTTTAGTGATTTAAATACCTCTGTAAAGGGTATTTTCACTAAATAAATCCCTCCAGGAGTTTGGGAGCTCAACCAAGAGTAAGTCCATTTTCCGCAGAAAGATATTTTAAATGTCTACCTCCTGCCCTTGGAATCAACTCGATAGCTTTTGTAGGATTAATCTGGTGAAAAAGATAAAAACTATACAGAACTACCTTTGGGAATTTCCTGAGGGCATTCTGGTAATTATTTTGGCACCATTCAAACTCTAGATGGTTCAGTACATCAAATACTACTTAACCATAGAAGGAAATAATTTTTGGAGCTCCAGATAACTTCTGGTGAATTATCTCCTCAAACTAGAGTGTAAACCACTATAAAAAGCATAACTAAATCTAGGAAATTGATAATCAAGTAAAACCACTTGTGATGGTTGTGTCTTGTCAATACCTATCTTAGGATATCACTTTTTCATATTGGTATCCTACTAACCTCAGAACCCTAATCCAAATGCTTTATATCTAGCCTTGACCACTACCTTCCAAGAGAAAACACTAAGGTGGAAATTCAGTAATTCCACTATCAATACCCAACATCTCCAAAAACCTCCCAAGTTCAGTAGTATTTCTTATGTTTGTTTGCTGTATGGTTTGATGCATGAATGTCTTATATTTATTGTGGACTTGTCTGCTTGCATGGAAATCCGATGACGACGATAGTGTGAGTGTCTGACGACAAGAAGGACGGGACTTCTTATTATTATTTTATTGGATTTTCTAGTTATCTAAGGAAGTCCAGGGATTTTCTAGTTAGCTGACCACAGGCAAGCCACCATTCCCGAACTCTGATATATGTCCTACTCTATTTTACCGGTTTTATATCCTCTTCATAAATTGCATTATCTACCTGCATGTCTTGTTTTACAAATATTGTGATGGTAACTTGGCTCCTCCAAGTTATGACTTTGTGTCCTTCGAGTCACCACCCCCATGTACCTACCCTTCTATCCCTTAGATCAAGAGTATGATGGTTAGCATCCTACCTCGTTGGAAACCCCGGTTTTGAGGAAAATAAATTGTTATGGGGATTTACCCCACTACCAAGGTTTTAAACTGCTTTGTAAAACCCTTGGGAAGAGGCATCATTCCCAGCGGATGTTTTAAAGAAAGAAATAGTGTCGATGAGCAATGAGATGGTGATGGGATGTTCTACGCCTTTACCAGAACAATTTTAATCCGCACAACCACATTACCCTAGGTGCTGGGGCTTAACTCGTAGTTTGTACGCATTAGCCGAGGCAACTTCTACCATGCTTATAGGAAGAGATCCCTAGAATTCCGGGCAGGCACTACCAGATCACGGATCTGAAGCCTGTTGCTTGTTTTGGAAAGAGTGAGCCTGAAGTGGCAGGAGGCCGGTGCAACAATTGGGTCTCCCGCGGACGATATGACTTGGAGTACGGAAGGAAGTGCAGTCACCAGATTTAAGGTATACGCCAAGTTGCGGCTTGGGTATGCGTGTGTACGGAAGGCAGGACTATGGCTGGGAGACACATACTAGTTGCCGGGGAGAGCAAACCCAAAAGGAAAAGCATGCCTTTGCTAGGGTCGACAAGCGAAAGGTTAGGTTTGATTATCCGGACCCCCATCTACAGTGGTAGTGGGTCGTGGTTGTATCCCGGCGGATGTATTGATTCCTGTGGGGAAAGTGCGCAAACTCTGCAGAGTATAACCTATTCGAATAGCCGTGTCCACAGTCAAGGACGGTTGTAAAGGTGTTGGCTAGGAGTACCCAAACTGTGCTTGTTTGGGAAACAAGGACGAAGTGGACGAAGGTTCCGGGGGTACCCGAGTTCGAAAGCTTGGTTTTGACCCGAGATGGTCGAAGAGGTTTAAAAACGGCTTTTACTACAAAACTGTTTTCAAAGGAATGGAGATGTCTTGGCTTATAAAACAAAGCAATGTTTTCAAAACTCTTTTTCAACAAAGATATGGAGATGCCATAACCATAAGAGGTAGTCTAGGATGTTTCAAAAACAACCCCAGATAAAACTATCTCGCCACAGCTAGACTTGCATTTCCTTATTCCATTTATCCTGGTGGTTTGCGAGTACATTCAAAAGTACTCATGGCTTTGTCCCTAGCTATTTACTTGGCCATATCTTTAGAGGTTCGACATTGGAAGATTCAGGTGACGTCTAGCGAGCTAGGACATCTTCCCAGTCAGCTGCCTGTAGGTTGAGGCACGATTGGGCTCTGCGCATGATGTTTTCCGCTGCTAAGGATGTTGTAGCCAAAATGGCATTTATGTAAGTCTTGTAATTCGTTATGTTTTGGATGATGTAATGATACCTGTCGGTTATGTTCCACGGCTCACTGATCAGGGGAACGTGGATGTATGCATAATAGGGATTTCTCGGATGAATAATCCGGGGAGCCCACAGATCCCACGGACAGCTACACCGGATCCCACGAGCTCCTTCGCCAGATCCCCACGAGCTTTCCCCATCTTCAGCGCCACACATGCAACGCCTCTATAGGTATCCACACATACAGGAAGGAGCTTCAGACAAAGGACTGCTAGATCCCGTCTAGCCCGAAATGGAAGTGGAGAAAGTGATGGCTAGGTCAGGGACTATCCCTTGTCACTCCACATATATACACTCCTAGTTGGGCTCAACTCTTGAGGCTCATCTAGGCCGTATTCCAATCTCCATGTGGATCTAATCCACATGGAATCCTTGCCCTTAAGTGTGTGACCCTGTAGGTTCACGTACACATGGACACGACATGAGCTACTCCTCCAAGTATCCCGTCATGGCTTTGAGTCCAACTCACTTCCATGAACACTCGGTCTCAAGTCGATAGATGGTAGCGGCCTCTAGCAAGACGTGCCAACTCCCAAGTGCCGCAAAGTCTGAAGACGAACCATCAATGTGACTTTCGTCCAAGTCCCTTTGCCTCATGATACATCTGTTAAGCTATAGGCGAGTAGTTGGCATCCCTTTAATAGCTTAAATCTCTTCTCCTACCATGATATGTGATTCACTGGACTAACTCTTAGTCCGACTCCTTAGTTAACACTTAACTGAGTAGCGCATGGCCATGCTTCTGAATCATATCACACGAGAGGGCCTAGAGAATATCTCTCCATTACGGAGGGGAAAATCCCATCTTGGTAATCCACGATGGGCAGCTTGCTTCACAACCAACCCGAACTCTACCTTTATAACTGCCCATTTATGGAACAGCGTTTGATAGAACCTAAGTTGGCGATCCACAACTCGAATCATGTAATCACCTCAGGTCGAAGGATTCCATTGCTTGAGACTGCAAATGACAACATGCTCGTTGCATCTCAACTATGGGTTAGTCCGACTCGCTAAACTCTTTAGCCGAATCAGTGTAAGTCGGAATAGCATCTCCATGCCCATGACAAGTGGAACCATGTCATCAGCCGACTTGCACATTGGTCTAAGTTGTGTGCCCAGCACAACCTCAATGACCAAGGACATTCTAATATGAACAATCATGAATACATAGTTCCACAACTGAATCACGTATTCCGTGATATATATCTGATGTTCATATAGGTACAACTTTACTTTATGAATACTTTGGGAAATATCATCAACCATGATTGCCTCTAGGGCAGATTCCCAATAGTCTCCCACTTGCACTAGAGTCAATCATCTGACATCACATGTCTAGGCATCTAATCCCCATGGCTCTTACGTGCGCCTCATGCTTAGGCTGTGGAAGTGGATTTGTCAACGGATCTGCAACGTTTGCATCTGTGTGTACCTTGCATAACTTGATATCACCACGATCCACGAACTGGCGAATCAGGTGGTATCGCATGAGTATATGTTTATTCTTCTAGTGTTGTCTAGGTTCCTTGGCTTGTGCAATGGCACCATTTTTGTCACAATACACGTCTAACGGATTGGACGAGCCCTGAACCACACCAAGATCAATCAGGAAATTCCT
This sequence comes from Avena eriantha, assembly GCA_910589775.1. Taxonomy (NCBI): domain Eukaryota; kingdom Viridiplantae; phylum Streptophyta; class Magnoliopsida; order Poales; family Poaceae; genus Avena; species Avena eriantha. The sequence goes on from CAJUXJ010000153.1 coordinate 21,146, forward strand.
GATCCCAACAACTTCCTTTGCCGCCTCCGAGGCAGCAATATACTCAACTTCTGTTGTAGATGCGGACACAGTCTCTTGCTTGGAACTCTTCCAGCTCACAGCCCCTCCATTCATTACGAACACGTAACCAGATTGCGAACGAGAATCATCAGAGTCAGTAAGGTAACTCGCATCCGTGTAACCCCTTACACTGAGTTCAACCTCACCTCCATAAACTAGGAACACATCCTTAGTCCTTCTCAAGTACTTAAGAATGTTCTTAACTGCTGCCCAGTGGATTTCTCTAGGGTCAGCCTAGTATCTGCTCATAACACTTAGAGCATAGAAAAAATCTGGCCTAGTACAAATCATGGCATACATGATGGACCCGAAACTAACATGATCCGAACTGATTTAAGCATCACTACCGGTGAGAAAGTATCATTGTAGTCAACTCCTTGAACCTTTCGGAACCCCTTCGCGACAAGCCTTGCTTTATAGATAGAAACGTTTCCATCCATATCAGTTTTCCTTTTAAAGACCCATTTGCACTCGACGGGTCTTGCACCGTCTGGCAGATCAACCAAGTTCCAAACTTGATTATCATCCATGGACTTCAATTCGGATCTCATGGCTCCAAGCCATGACTCAGAATCAGAACCCACCATCGCTTCCGAATAAGTTTCCTTCTCATCACTGTCTAATAGTAATACATCATGAACACTTCGCCATCTTGCCGATCTTCGCAGTGTAGGTGCAGCTGGCAGCTCAGCTACCACGACTGGATCAACCTCCAAGGATTTTGCCAAATCGCTACTAACTGGTTCCTCTCAAACTTCTTTGAGCCGCACCGTACTCCCACTGACTTCCCAACTGAGAAACTCTTTCTCAAGGAAGACACCGTTCCGAGCAACAAACACTTTGCCCTCTTCTTGGTTGTAGAAGTAGTAACTCAAGGTTTCCCTTGGATACCCAACGAAAATATACTTATCCGACTTGGCTGTAAGCTTGTCCCACTAAAGTCGCTTGACAAATGCTTCACAACCCCAAATCTTAAGAAAAGATAAACTCGGCTTCTTGCTAGTCCACATCTCATGTGGTGTCTTCTCTATCGATTTTGATGCTGCTTTGTTTAGTGTGAACGCCGCCGTTTCTAGACAATAACCCCAAAATGATAAAGGTAGATTTTTCCGACTCATCATTGATCGTACCATGTCCAACAAGGTCCGATTCTTCCGTTCCGACACACCGTTCCTCTGCGGTTTACCCGGCGGAGTGAGCTGAGGAACTATTCCACAACTCTTTAGATGGTCATCAAACTCATGGCTCATGTACTCGCCTCCTCGGTCCGACCGAAGAAACTTTATTTTCTTGCCAAGTTGATTTTGTACTTCATTCTGGAATTCTTTGAACTTTTCAAAGGCTCCCGACTTATGTTTCATCAAGTAGACATATCCATATATACTCAAATCATCAGTGAAGGTAATGAAGTACTCATAACCACCCCTGGCTGTCGCGCTCATTGGACCACATACATCACTATGTACTAGTCCCAACAAGTCAGACGCCCTTTCACAACTCCTTGCAAAAGGTTTCTTGGTCATCTTGCCCAGAAGGTAGGATTCACATGTCTCGAACGACTCCAAGTCGAACAAAGTTAGGAGTCCATCATCATGGAGCTTCTTCATGCGTTTCCAACTTATATGACCAAGTCGACAGTGCCAAAAGTAAGTCATATTCAGATCATTTGGTTTTAACCTTTTCACATTTACGTTATAGACCGACCCACCATCAGGATTCAAAATAAATAACCTATTCTGAACAGGTGCAAAGCCATGAAACATATCATTCAAATATAAAGAACAACCATTGTTCTTAATATTAGACGCATAGCCTTGTCTCATCTAACATGAGGGAGAAATGATGTTTCGACTAAGCACTGTAACATAATAACAATTATTTAGTTCCATTAAGAATCCTAAAGGTAAATGAAGTTGCATCGTGCCAACTTCCAACGCAGCAACTCTTGCTTTGTTGCCGACCCGAATGTCAACCTCGCCTCTTGCTACGCCCCTAGTTCTTACCAGTCCCTGCAATGAGTTGTAGATATGAATGACTGATCCGGTATCGTATACCCATGAACTACCGGGTGCATCAGCAAGATAAAGGTCTATAACATTGCAAACAAGTGTACCTGAGTTGGAATTCACACCTCCAATCTTGGCTTTATCCGCCAAATACTTGCTGCAATTCCTCTTCCAGTGGCCATCCGTCTTGCAATAGAAGGAAGCGGATCCGACTGAAGGAGATGGCTTAGTTCCTGAGGAAACGCTTGGGATCTCATCCTGAGCATTACCTCCTAACTTAGCCTTCTTCTTCTTAGTCCAATAACTCTTCTTAAACTTAGCCTTATTCTGTACCACCAACACTTGGCTAGTACCTTTCTTGAGATCAACCTCTATCTGCTTAAGCATCCCATGTAATTTAGTGAGCTTCTTATCCATACCATGCATGTGGTAGTTCGATATGAACTACCATACACACTAGGAAGAGAGTTCAGAATTATATCCATAGCGAAATCTTCGCTAATGGGGTAGCCAAGCCTTTCCAGAGACTACACATAACCAACCATCTTAATTACATGCGGACTCAGTGGATCACCATCCTTAACCTTACAACTCAGCAAAGCTTGAGAGACTTGATACCTCTCGGTCTTTGCCTGAGCTTGGAACATGCTTTTGAGGCTTTCGATCATATCGTAGGCCTCAACATTCTCGAACTGCTGCTGCAAGTCCGGTTCCATGTGAGCAAGCATAAGACAGCTAATTTCTGTAGACTCATCACATGTTCTACGGTAGGCATTGGTTGCTGCGAAACTCACATTCTCATCCGGCACATCTACAAGCGGGTTGTCTAGAACATGGTCCCTCTTTTCTTGTTTGAGAACAATTCTTAGATTACGATACCAGTTGGTGAAGTTTGTTCCATTAAGTTTATCTTTCTCTAGGATGGTCCTCAAAGAAAAACTGGATAACTGAGGGAGACTACTACTAGGTTCCATTATCTACAACAGAAATATGCGAAACACTTAAGACAAGTATTCATAAAATAGCAGGCGTATTAAAAACTTTAATACTTATGCTCCCACTAGAACCAACATCCCTCCGATGGTTACTTAGTGATTCAGGACCCTAAATAAGCAAGCCGACTAGTGAGATTTAGCACCACCGCTAGCCATCAAGTGATCTAGGTAGGTAACTCCTTGCCAATCGCATCTCATGCGACTCCTGTTGGTCGGGTGGCATCTCATGCCCCGGCTCCCGACCTACCTCTCCCCGAGCCCCACAACCGTTGTGATAGACCCATCTAGCTTACCAAGTGCTTCTGCTATAAGAGTCCGACACGAACCCATCTAGTCGAAGAGAATTGGTAGCACCTCAATTTTTTGAAACCACTACCAAGAATGTCCGACTTGTGATGGTGCAACACTGGCGAGGAGACCGACTAGACCTTCTTTGAGGGATTAAAGTTCTACCAACTATCTCATAGAGGTAAAACTAGAGACGTAACAATCACACAAAATAATCTAGTTATAATGTGAAATGGTATGGCTCCCTTCATAGCGATCTCCATCTCCATGAACCTGTTCGTCATGCCTTTGGCTGTAGTGTCCTTCAAGTCCTCCAAACATGCTACACTAGCACTAAGGAATATACAAGAAGATGGCATCTCATGCCGACACGCAGGTCGTTATACAATAACAGTGACGGCACTTTGGCTCCAGCTGGCTGACAAACCCGTGATACACAGATCACGTTTGGATTACACATGCACATAAGCCATACCATTCACAACTTCCTGCAAAAACAAGTTATGCATATATACGATATCTACTAGCGTTGTGAACCTCGCAACGACATGTAATGTGCTACGACAGGGCGAAGCCGGCGGTCCCAAATCTGATCTAATCTACATTCCGAACCATGGATTCCTTCATTGGATAAAACACTTTTACCCAAATCTGATCCCTATGCAGATCTGACCAATCTCATTGATCATCCACACCTGATCTTCCATGCACCCCGAGTGCGATTGATCCAATCAATCTTGCACAAAACCGATCTATCTCATAGATCGACCACAGAAACACTAAGTGGATCTTATCCACCACCTCGTGCATATCATATACGCACAGATCTAGAGCCTAAAACCAGAAGCTTTTGCTTTGATACCACTGTTGGGCCACGCAGCGATAAACAAAAAAATTCCCTAACACGGTACACCCAAGATCCATCTCAGGTTATCGGCCATGAGATTACCACTAGACACGTATATGCGGAAGTTGATGTAGCGCGTCGAAGCAGTGCCGAACGATCCCACGGACAGCTACACCGGATCCCATGAACTGCTTCGCCAGATACCCACGAGCTTTACCCGTCTTCAGCGCCACACGTGCAACGCCTCTACCGGTATCCACATATACATGAAGGAGCTTCAAACAAAGGACTGCTATATCCTGTCTATCTCGAAATGGAAGTGGAGAAAGTAACGACTAGGTTAGGGACTATCCCTTGTCACTCCACTTATATACACTCCTAGTTGGGCTCAACTCTTGAGGCCCATCTAGGCCGTATTCCAATCTCCATGTGGATCTAAACCACATGGGCTCCTTGCCCTTAAGTGTGTGGCCCTGTAGGTTCATGTACACCTGGACACGACATGAGCTACTCCTCCAAGTATCCCGTCATGGCTTTGAGTCTAACTCTCTTCCATGAACACTCGGTCTCAAGTCGATAGATGGTAGCAGCCTCTAGCAAGACGCGCCAACTCCCAAGTGCCGCAAAGTCCGAAGACGAACCTTCAATGTGACTTTTGTCTAAATCATAGTAGCGCATGGCCATGCTTCTGAATCATATCACACAAGAGGGCCCAGAGAATATCTCTCCATTACGGAGGGGCAAATCCCATCTTGGTAATCCACGTCACGCATCTTGCTTCACAACCAACCCAAACTCTACCTTTGTAACTGCCCATTTACGGAACAACGTTTGATAGAACCTAAGTTGGCGATCCACAACTCGAATCATGCAATCACCTCAGGTCGATGCATTGCATTGCTTGAGACTACAAATAACAACATGCTCGTTGCATCTCAACTGTGGGTTAGTCTGACTCGCTAAACTCTTTAGACGAATTAGTGTAAGTTGGAATAGCATCTCCATGCCCATGACAAGTGGAACCGTGTCATTAGCCGACTTGCACATTGGTATAAGTTGGGTGCCCAGCACAACCACAACAACCAAGGACAATCTAATATGAACAATCATGAATACAGAGTTCCACAACTGAATCACGTATTCAGTGATATATATCTGATGTTCATACAGGTACAACTTTACTTTATGAATACTTTGGGAAATATCATCAACCATGATTGCCTCTAGGGAAGATTCCCAACAAAGAACACACATGCAATGATTCTGGTGGTGGTTTAGGAAAAGAAGACACATGCAATGACTCTGGTGGTGGATTAGGAAAGGAACACATATGCAATGACTCTGGTGGATCAATGTGGTTTATGAAAGGAAGACACATGCAATGTCTATGGTGGTGATTTAGGAAAAGAACACACATGCTATGACGCTGGTGGATCCGTGTGGTTTAGGAGAATAACAAACATGCAATGACTCTAGTGGTGGTTTAGGAAAGGAAGACACATGCAATGACTCTAGTGGTGGTTTAGGAAATTTACACAAATGCAATTACTCTGGTGTATCCATGTGGTTTAGGAAAGGAACACACATGCAATGACTCTTGTGGTGGTTTAGGAAAAGAACACACATGCAATGACTCTGGTGGAATAATGTGGTTTAGGAAAGGAACACACATGCAATGACTCTAGTGGTAGTTTAGTAAAGGAATACACATTCAATGAATCTGGTGGTGGTTTAGGAAAATAACACACATGCAATGACTCTGGTGGTTTAGGAAAAGAAGACATATGCAATGACTCTATTAGTGGTTTAGGAAAAGAAGACACATGCAATGACTCTGGTGGTGCTTTAGGAAAAGACCACACATGCAATAACACTGGTGGATCCATATGGTTTAGGAAAGGAACACATATGCAATGACTCTAGTGGTGGTTTAGAAAAAGAACACACATGCAATAACCCTGGTGGTGGTTTAGGAAAAGAACACGCATGCAATGATTCTCGTGGTGGTTTAGGAAAAGAACACACATGCAATGACTCTGGTGGTGGTTTAACAAAACAACACACATGCAAAGACTCTGGGGGATCAATGTGGTTTAGGAAAAGAAGACACATGCAATGACTATGGTGGTGGTTTAGGAAAAGAACACACATGGAATGACTCTGGTGGATCCATGTGGTTTAGGAAAAGAACACACATGCAATGACTGTGGTGGTGGTTTAGGAAAGGAAGACACATGCAATGACTCTGGTGGTGGTTTAGGAAAGTTAGACACATGCAATGACTCTGGTGTCTCCATGTGGTTTAGGAAGGGAACACACATGTAATGACTCTTGTGGTGGTTTAGGAAAAGAACACACATGCAATGACTCTGGTGGTGTTTTAAGAAAGGAACACACATGCAATGACTCTTGTGCTGGTTTAGGAAAAGAACACACATGCAATGACTCTGGTGGATCAATGTGGTTTAGGAAAGGAACACACATGCAATGAATCTAGTGGTGCTTTAGTAAAGGAATACACATGCAATGACACTAGTGGTGGTTTAGGAAAATAACACACATGCAATGACTCTGGTGGTGGTTTAGGAAAAGAACACACATGCACTGACACTGGTGGATCCATGTGGTTTAGGAAAGGAACACACATGCAATGACTCTGGTGGATCAATGTGGTTTAGGAAAGGAACACATGTGCAATGAATCTAGTGTTGGTTTAGGAAAAGAACACACATGCAATGATTGTGGTGGTGGTTTAGGAAAATAAGACACATGCAATGACTCTGGTGGTGGTTTAGGAAAGGAACACACATGCAATGACTCTGGTGGATCAATGTGGTTTATGAAAGGAAGACACATGCAATTACTATGGTGGTGGTTTAGGAAAAGAACACACAAGCTATGACTCTCGTGGATCCATGTGGTTTAGGAGAATAACACACATGCAATGACCCTGGTGGTGGTTTAGGAAAGGAAGACACATGCAATGACTCTGGTGGTGGTTTAGGAAAGTTACACACATGCAATTACTCTGGTGTATCCATGTGGTTTACGAAAGGAACACACATGCAGTGACTCTTGTGGTGGTTTAGGAAAAGAACACACATGCAATGACTCTGGTGGATCAATGTGGTTTAGGAAAGGAACACACATGCAATGAATCTAGTGGTGGTTTAGTAAATGAATATACATGCAATGACTCTGGTGGTGGATTAGGAAAATAACAGACATGCAATGACTCTGGTGGTGGTTCAGGAAAAGAAGATACGTGCAACGACTCTGGTAGTGGTTTAGGAAAAGAAGGCACATGCAATGACTCTGGTGGTGCTTTAGGAAAAGAACACACATGCAATAACATTGGTGGATCCATGTGGTTTAGGAAAGGAACACATATGCAATGACTCTAGTGGTGGTTTAGAAAAAGAACACACATGCAATGACTCTGGTGGTGGTTTAGGAAAAGAAGACACATGCAATGACTCTAGTGGTGGTTTAGGAAGGGAACACACATGCAATGACTCTGGTGGTGGTTTAGGAAAAGAAGACACATGAAATGACTCTAGTGGTGGTTTAGGAAAGGAAGACACATGCAATGACTATGGTGGTAGTTTAGGAAAAGAACACACATTCAATGACTCTGGTGGATAATTGTGGTTTAGGAAAGGAACACACATGCAATGAATCTCGTGGTGGTTTAGGAAAATAACACACATGCAATGACTCTGGTGGTCGTTTAGGAAAAGAACACACATGCAATGACTCTGGTGGATCAATGTGGTTTATGAAAGGAACACACATGCAATGACTATGGTGGTGGTTTGGGAAAAGAACACACATGCAATGACTCTGGTGGATCCATGTGGTTTAGGAGAATAACATACATGCAATGTCTCTAGTGGTGGTTTAGGAAAGGAAGACATATGCAATCACTCTGGTGGTGGCTTAGGAAAGTTACACACATGCAATGACTCTGGTGTATCCATGTGGTTTAGGAAAGGAACACACATGCAATGACTCTTGTGGTGGTTTAGGAAAAGAACACACATGCAATGACTCTGGTGGATCAATGTGGTTTAGGAAAGGAACACACATGCAATGACTCTAGTGGTGGTTTAGTAATGGAATACACATGCAATGACTCTGGTGGTGGTTTAGGAAAATAACATACATGCAATGACTCTAGTGGTGGTTTAGGAAAAGAAGACACATACAATGACTCTGGTAGTGGTTTAGGAAAAGAAGACACATGCAATGACTCTAGTGGTGGTTTAGGAAAAGAACACACATGCAATCACATTGGTGGATCCATATGGTTTAGGAAAGGAACACATATGCAATGACTATAGTGGTGGTTTAGAAAAAGAACACACATGCAATGATTCTGGTGGTGGTTTAGGAAAAGAAGACACATGTAATGACTCTAGTGGTGGTTTAGGAAGAGAACACACATGCAATGACTCTAGTGGTGGTTTAGTAAAAGAAGACACATGCAATGACTCTAGTGGTGGTTTAGGAAAGGAAGACACATGCAATGACTATGGTGGTGGTTTAGGAAAAGAACACACATTCAATGACTCTGGTGGATCAATGTGGTTTAGGAAAGGAACACACATGCGATGACTCTAGTGGTGGTTTAGGAAAAGAACACACATGCAATGACTGGTGGTGGTTTAGGAAAAGAAGATACATGCAATGACTCTAGTGGTGGTTTTGGAAAGGAACACACATGCAATGACTATGGTGGTGGTTTAGGAAAGGAAGACACATGCAATGACTATGGTGGTGGTTTAGGAAAAGAACACACATTCAATGACTCTGGTGGATCAATGTGGTTTAGGAAAGGAACACACATGCGATGACTCTAGTGGTGGTTTAGGAAAAGAACACACATGCAATGACTGGTGGTGGTTTAGGAAAAGAAGATACATGCAATGACTCTAGTGGTGGTTTTGGAAAGGAACACACATGCAATGACTCTGGTGGTGGTTTAGGAAAGAAACACATATGCAATGACACTGGTGGATCCATGTGGTTTAGGAAAATAAGATACATTAAATGACTCTAGTGGTGGTTTAGGAAAGGAAGACACATGCAACGACTATGATGATGGTTTAGGAAATGAACACACATGCAATGACTCTAGTGGATCCATGTGGTTTAGGAAAATAACACACATGCAATGATTCTGGTGGTGGTTTAGGAAAGGAAGACACATGCAATGACTCTGGTGGTGGTTTAGGGAAGGAACACACATGCAATCACTCTAGTGTATCCGTGTGGTTTAGGAAAAGAACACGCATGCAATGACTCTAGTGGTGGTTTAGGAAAAGAACACACATGCAATGACTCTTGTGGTGGTTTAGGAAAAGAAGACAGATGCAAAGACTCTGGTGGTGGTTTAGGAAAAGAAGACACAGGCAATGACACTAGTGGATCCATGTGGTCTAGGAAAGGAACACACATGCAATGATTCTGGTGTTGGTTTAGGAAAAGAACACACATGCAATGACTCTATGTTTGTTTAGGAAAAGAAGACACATGCAATGACACTATATGTCGTTTAGGAAAGGAACACACGTGCAATGATTCTGGTGGTGGTTTAGGAAAAGAAGACACATGCAATGACACTGCTGGTGGTTTAGGAAAAGAAGAGAAATGCAATGAAACTGGTGGATCCATGTCGTTTAGGAAAAGAACACACATGCAATGACTCTCGTGGATCAATGTGGTTTAGGAAAGTAACACACATGCAATGCTCTTGTGGTGGTTTTGGAAAGGAACACACATGCAATGACTCTGGTGGTGGTTTAGGAAAAGAAGACACATGCAATGACTCTAGTGGTGGTATAGGAAAAGAAGACACATGCAATGACACTGGTGGATCCAAGTGGTTTCGGAAAGGAACACACATGCAATGACTCTGGTGGATGGAGGTGGTTTAGGAAAGGAACACACGTGCAATGAGTCTAATGGTGGTTTAAGAAAAGAAGACACATGCAATGACTCAGGTGGATTCATGTGGTTTAGGAAAAGAACACACATACAATGACTCTAGTGGTGGTTTAGGAAAAGAACACACATGCAATAACACTGGTGGATCCATGTTGTTTAGGAAAGGAACACATATGCAATGACACTGGTGGATCAATGTGATTGACGAAAGGAACACATATGTAATGACTCTAGTGGTGGTTTAGGAAAAGAAGACACATGCAATGAATCTGGTGGTGGTTTAGGAAAAAGAAGACACATGCAATGACTCTGGGGGTGGTTTAGGAAAGGAAGACACATGCAATGACACTGGTGGATCCATGTGGTTTAGTAACATAAGGCACATGCAAAGACTCCAGCGGTGGTTTAGGAAAGGAAGACACATGCAATGACACTGGTGGATCCATGTGGTTTAGGAAAGGAACACACATGAATGACTCTAGTGGTGGTTTAGGAAAGGAAGACACATGCAATGACACTAGTGGTGGTATAGAAAGGAA
>CAJUXJ010000154.1:0-16738 GCA_910589775.1 Avena eriantha
ACCTCGCCCCGGGCGGCATGGTGCCGCTGCACTCCCCCCGCGCGCGTCGGAGGTGGTGCTCGTGCTCAGCGCCGCGGCGGCGTGCTGGTCGGGTTCGCCGACACGTCGACCGGCTGTACACGCAGCTGCTGCGCGCCGGCGAGGCGTTCGTGTTCCCGCAGGGGATGGTGCACTTCATGCGCAACTGGACACGTCCGCGCCGGCCGTCGTGCTCTCGGGGCTCAACAGCCAGAACCCCGGTGCGCAGCTTCTGCCGTTCTCCGCGTTCCGGACGGAGCCGCCGCTGCCGGAGGAGGTCGTCAAGAAGACGTTCAAGATCACCGGGCAGGACGTGCAGAGGATCCAAAGGAACCTCGGTGGATCATAGCGGGGAAAAGAATAACCTCTGGTTGGATCGACTTTAGCATATGTTCGACCGTACTACTCGTTGCAGAGTGTTAATTCGCAGATATCCTATGGCTGCAGAGTGCCAATTCACAGAAATGTGCAGACTGCAGAGTATACTTACACCACTTGTAAATAAATAAAAATAAAAACGGAGCAGCAAAGTTCGGCCGCAATTAACATTCCGCCAAACGACAGCCCTCTCTGGAGTGGAAAAATTACAGGATCCAAAAAAAACTTGGGTGGATTATCAAACAAATGAATGATACTCCGTATTTGTATCTCTCAAAAAATGAATAATATCTGTACAATACAACAGCGCTACAGAAAACTGGGCCTAATTTCAAGGGCCCAACTGTAGCCCTTTCTTGTTTGAAATATTACAGGCTCGGTCACAGGCCCGTGTGACAAAAATATAAAATTACAAGTATACCTCAATGAAAAAAAATCCAACCAAAAATAGAAAAGACCTTATAGTGTGGATTATTGAAACAAGATTATACCTACCTATACCATTGTACAACCCATAATTAAACTTTACTATTGAAGGGAGTTGGTGGCAAGTGTAACACATCCCCTTGCGCAAGCTGACGCCACATAAACAGTGGCGGACGGGCAGAAATGAATTGGAGGATGGGCACAATCTATTTTTTTTTTGCGCTGATCCATGTGAAATAAAAAATCTGCCTAAAAAGTAATGCAAATAGCACAATGGAATCTCATAATATTATAGTTGTATAATATGTTCCAATTCAGGTCAAAATTTTATTTTCATTTTCAAGTTACGGTACACCATTTCCGCAAAAAAAAAAGTTACGGTACACCAGTGACAAGTAAACAGTAAAAATAATAAACAATTAGAAAATTGATGCTTTTTATCTACTAGAACCTATGTAAGTAGAGTTATCTCTTGCTAGATTGTTTTTGCAATAACCCATATGGGACACGAAATATGTCTAAAAGGTGGATTACAAAGTTTATATACTCCTTCTGGTCCAATTTAATGGACTCTGATCTGTTTAGATATGAATATATCTAGCAATAAAATATATCAAGATACCCATATCTAGACAAATATGAATCCATTAGTTTCGATAGGAGGGAATAGTACACATGCCGACTGTCTAAAAGGTGATATTTGCTAGAATACACCGACGGTAGTAAAGGGTGTATGGTTTGTACGTTTAGTGCAAACTACTGGCCTAACTTGAATCCCTCCCACCCCCACGTATTATTTTTAGAAAAATGATCCTAATCTTCCCGAGATCCCGCGACTTCCACCATCCGGGTCCCCGCGTGCGTGCACGTTTGCATCTGTGGTTGGCCTCTTGGAACCTCATCTCCTCCACGACTCCGGTGAGTCTCTCGAAAAATGTCCCCGACAAGATATGTCTTTTAATTTTTGTCCCATGGGTGAACTTTTTTGCTACATGCAAAAGCGGAACATTTTGTAGAAAAAGCGGGATTTTGACAAAAAATATAAGACAAGTGTCAGCAGGAGAACCAGGACGATAGCAGCGCGCCATCAACCCGAGGATACTTAATGTTGTCCCTATTCTTATGCAATCAACTATTCTTATGGCTGCACCCGCAAAAAAGAACTATTCTTACGGCTAAAAATTGAATACTCCCAAACTGGTATGCGATGTGAACATCAGATTTGTTTTTTAGATGATGAACATTAGATTAGTGGTGGTCTGTTATTCTCTAGAACTCTGGGTGGGCCACCCGGCCCCACCCCTGCGTACGCCCATGCACATAAGTCATAACACCAACTTGAACTCCAATAATCCAAACATCAACTGCTATTTGTGGCATTTTGTTGCTGCATCTGCTTCTCCTCCTCGCTGCCTTCATGTTCGCTCCTGAAGGCACCAACAAGTCTAGTCTGAGCGCGGGGCACGTGGGAGTGCGGGTCATGTTCGCCACGCCAGGACACCAAGTACCAGGGTATACGCAGCCTCGATGGTGAACATTTTTTATGGCCTCTTGACTCGAGCCACATACCTCGATACCATACCGCGACACCTTCTGCATTGAGAAGCCTCTAGGAGAAGCGACTAACTACGCTACGAAGGTGCATGGAGGTCAACTTCTTAGGTGTCACAAGCTGTGGTTGGATTGTTTTGGCTGCCTCCAATGTCTCATTGAGTCCTAAAACCCTACATCTAAAAAATGTGAAGTATTCTATCGATACTCGAGCCTTCCCTTCTTTTTTGAAAGAAGTATACAAGTCTTTATATAGTGTCACATGTAATATAGTCATGCTCATGCACTTTGTCACTTCGTAGTTTTCATCGCACATTTTGTCTATATGAAGGGGGATGCAAATGCATAACAAAACGATGATTTATTGTCCTCGTTCATGTTGTATTCATCTTTACTAGCTGAGAGGAGTTAGTTATAGTTGATGGTTAGTGTCATACCTCACTCATGATAGGTTGTGAATATTATAATAATTATTTTTCTTCTCAACGCGTGTATACAAAGGAAAATCGTGTGCATGCTAATAAACGTCAGCTATAGCTCCATGTTACTATCTCATGTATACAAAGCAAAACCGTATGTATGTCAACTAGTGTCAATTTTTTTTAACTTGTAATTACTGTCCCACGTGTAAAATGAAAGCCATGCAGGTATAGACGTGCTAGTTCCTTCGGAATACTTACACACATACGTATCAATTGAGTAAATAGAGAGAGAATCGAAGCTAATTAAATAATGTAAAACAAAATATTTTATACAACCAAACAAATTAATATTGGCAGATCGTTCATTTAGCATTTTTTCCATATTTGAATGATTTATGTACACATAATGCATGCTTATTTTTGTAGCTGATTTCTAAGGAAAAACAGTTCATTTTGTTGTGATGCCGTCGAACATCACACAAACACAGTGTCCTCCACATAGGCATCCAGCAAGTAGATTTTTTTTTTGAAAAACACAGTACGCATATGTAACAAATATGTACATACACTCGTCCATATGAACGTGCGTGCACACACCATTTTCCTGTGAGCACCTTCGAGAGACTGAGCCGACGGGTCTTGATATTGACGAAGTCATCACAGGCGTTCGCTATCGAAGGGAACGTCGTCTCCCATTGAAAGAAAATTCTGCCTTTATGAGCAAAGCGTCAAACCTAGGGTTTGAACCCTAGTGGAGTAAGGGTACCACTACTCTCCTAACCATCCAACCACGGGTTGCTTCTCTCAAGAAGTAGATCTTCGTACACAATTATATAGAAAAGATTTAGTTAACATGAGGGATTGGCTGACTCTCGTGCCCCAGCTCGGTTGCTTGACATGTGTCCCCGCGTGTGCCACAAAAACTGCGGGGTTCCTCCTTATTCCTTCCTCTCGTTTCTTTCACAAAATTTCCCAACTCTATTAATGTCACGCGTCCCCTCTGAATGAGAGAGAGAGGAGGCCACCAAATTTGCCACTGCCGCACAAGCGCCATCCCTAGCCTCACCTCTCCCCGCTAGCGGGAGCACACATGAGCTGCAAGGACTGCGACACCGCTGCTGATGGTGGGGGCACCATCGTGATATGAGGAGCTCACACTGCACGCAAAACACCTTCCGCCGTCCCGGCAACGCCGCATCGTAGCTACCTTCTACCATCGCCGGAGATGGGCGACCAAAATTCATGCAAGGACAGGCCACGTTGCTGTTAGGAGGTTGCCGATGGTCCTACAAGCCGTCGGTGGCGTTGCAGCAAGCCCGAGAGTCGGATTCTACGTACTACTATTCTATGGATTTGCATCGTAAGAAGAATGTTCCTGCTACAACTTCTACGTGAATTTGCTGCATATAAAGAAATTCTCTGCTACAACCGCGTTGTGAATTTGCTGCCTAGGAAGAAATTTTCCGTTTTAGCTGTTTTGCATTATACGGAAAAATTGCTACAATAGCACAACTTTTGATATGAGGTCTCCGGCAAGATCTCGTCGGACTCTTTTGACCATTGTTGTGGAACCATTTTTGCTACAATGAATGGAATGCGGAAGGGGTTATTGCTACTACAGTGAACCAAAGCACAGTTAGAGGCCAGCAATGACACATGTCGATGGCAGAGAAATATCCCCAGGGACGCCCATCAAGCGCAGCTATATTATCCCGTGGCGAGTCAGGGTTATTGAACTAGCTAGCAATATGCGGTGACACACCAACCGTGTCATAGTGATGTGCTCGAGGACACGTCAACATTTCAGGACTTGTGGACGTACGGCATGAAAAGAAAGTCTCCGCCTGTTTTCCCCCTATATATACGCGCATGGTGTTGGAAAAACAAGGGAATCTACCTACCGGGATAAGTTTACAAGGTTGCGGCCGGCCGGCCGGCACCTCGGAAGAACACCAACGGTGGAGCACGACGAGGCGTTCGCACGCAGTAGAAAAGTTGGCCTATCGATCGCCTTTGTCCAGAAAGGGATCGATGTTTCCCGGCCACCTTTCTACTCTCCTTCCGGGGGCGGGGGACACCGCCAGAAAGCGGCAAAAAATGTCGAGGAATCAACACGACGCCGTGGACAAACTCGGGCGCGCGCGGGTAGCAGCTCAATCGTGCGTCGTCGTGGCCTTCGTCTTCTTCGCGTACGCGATCCTCCCGTTGACACGCTAGCTAGCCAGCTCCTCCCGTTTTTCTCCTTGTCGATCTCGATCTCTCCGTTTAATTTTCGTGGCTGCAGTTGAGCGAGCCATGTCGACCGACCGTCGCGCACTGGCAGGTCGTTGCGTACGTCTACCTCGTGACGACGTGGTCGAGTTGATCGTGGTAGTTGGTGGCTAGTAGAGACGAAAAATATATGCCAAGTCTCCAAAGAAGTTGAACTCCTGAACGAACGAATAATTCCCCAATCCCGTCCATCAGAAAGCAGAGCGTCTCCCCCTTAGTTTACCCTGCCTCGAATTCCAATTCTGTCTTTTGGGGAGCATCAGACAAAAAGCCAGACGCTGTTCGCACCAGGGAGGCGCAAACAAGACGCCGAGACTCGAGAGACAGACAGACTTCACTGCCACCGCGGTTTATAATTTACGACCGACGTACGTGGCTGTCGCCTGACGGTACAAATTAATAATGTACGAGCCGTCAAAAAGGCAGTGTAAACGTGACCTCGGCTCATCCGTCGCAGACGAAACCAACCCAAATCAAATCTTAAGAAAAGAATGGTCAATCCTTGAAGTTTTTTTTTTTTGAGACACAATCCTTGAAGTTTCGTGACCGGTTCGACTTCGATGTATGCATGCGAGGTCAAGAGCCCGCGAGACCTATCTATCTCGGTTTGGTTCCATGTCATTTACCTGACACCTACGATGTCTGAAACCAATCCGCTGTAAAATCTGATGAGGCTGTCTGCAGTGTGTAGCAGCAAGCAACAAGTTAACCTGAATAAGTACGTTGAACGGTTGCACGACCCGATCGACGCCAAATGAGGAAGCGCGATCTGCACACGATTTACGTGGACACACGCACGCACGAGATGAAGACCAGGAACACGCACGCAGGTACAGTTCATGTGGCTGAACTTAGAGCAAGTACAATAAATCCTAGTCAGCTGGCTATAAGGATTAAAATACTATTTCCTTGCCTAGTTGGAAGAGAGAGAAGAGGAGAGAGAAAAAGAGTGAGCTCTTATGCAAGAGCCAGCTCTAGCACGTGCTCTTAGACACTTTGAGAGAGTGAAAGGTGAGCCATATATTGCTAAAGTAGTATATTTTTATAGCTTATTATTGTACATGCTAGCTCTAAGTTGGTTATAGATGACATGACACTTGGTTTATAACCAGCAGCTGGCTATACTATTGTCCTTGCTCTTAGTCGTGAACCCAAATCATATGACCCCAAATTTGAACAATCGGGACGCACACTTTCAAGTAGTAGTATTTTTTCCTTGTCCAAGTACAGATGCAACTTTTGACGCCAACGCAGGCAAGCAGCAGCCACAGCCGCAAATCAGGGTCCAATCCAGGGACAAACCAGCCTATGGAGCCCGTCGTTTTCGGTTGTTCTAGGTAAGGGCCGATTCGTCAAGGGTTCACCTTCCTGTAACTCCACAGTCCCGTCTTGAATTTGTTTTTTCCTGTCATGATGATCAGATACGATGTCTGTAGGTACGTCCAGAGATTTCGGATACATAATCTGATTGGTCCATATGAGGTGCTCAATTCCCCGCCACCTAATCCCTGAGGTGGACGTCTTGTGTACACTGATGAGGTCGCCTGATAGAGATAGATAGGTACTATAGCAAACAGTGGTTAAACTAAGTGGCTATCTCTGGACCGTAACTTTTGATAGGGCTCAACTTGAATACTCCCTCCGTCTTAAAATAGATGTCGCATATCTGTCGAAATTTGGATGAATCTAGTCACTATCTAGTATATTGATTCACTCAAATTTTGATAAACTTGCGACATCTATTTTGAGATAGAGGGGTATGGCTACTACTGAATTCTACGCGGAATTCTAAAGGCGGTGGTAGTTAGTTTAGCCTATATATTTTTTTTCCTGTTGACACGCTTAGGTTCGTACAGACCCATTTCAACATAAATTTTCTAATTTGGGGGAAAGGAACCTACTTATTTCTTTGCTGGTTGTTGACCACCTAATACACGCATGAAATCATCGTCATTTGATCAGATTACATTGTGTACAATTCAAATAGGACAAATTAAACCCTGCAATATTAGAATTGCTTTTTGCATCCTGCGATGGGAAGGTCTAGAATCACACCTTTCTTTCTTTCTTTTTCCTAGAAAAGAAGAGGAAAAAAATGTCATGTTCTTGACCGAACTGAATGTGTCTAGAGCTGAAGCTAGGGATATATTCAGTGGACAAATGGAAATAAGGCTATTTTAGTCGGCAACTCGGCATAATTATGTATGCATCAGCACTTTTCAAACTGTCAGTCAAGCTGGTCATGTCCGAATCTAAAGTAATTCTAAGGAGTATTACTTTGCTGTGGCTGCAACTTGCAACCTATCTTTTTTTTTGAACAATAAAAGGGTCAGAAACCCAAGAAGCTGCAAATTAAAACGTGACAGGTACAAGATATGGGTGGCCCCTAGCAGAAAAACACCCTAGCAAAGCTAGAAAAGACAAAAGGCGCCTCCGCATTACAAAAAAGCATCTCGGAACAAAAGAAAGAAAACACAATCAGGTCCCTGAGTGCCTCCACCACACAACTCGGGCGACCTCCAGCCGACCGGCGAGGTCGAGGTCTCTTGCTCGTTACGCCTACCAAACCGGAGAGGAAGCAGGCCACCAGCCATCTTGGCAACGACGGGGACGAACCACTGCCCTTGTCAAGACGCGAGCTCTGGCAGCAAGCTTCGAACAGGGGCCCTCCGATGGAGGTAGCATCCCACGGCCGCCCTTAGGCCAGAAGAGGCAGAGGTCCAGCAGAATTACTGCCCACAGACCACTGCGAAGAACCGCTAGCGGACGCAGCTTCAACGCGCTTCAGAATCATCGGCGCCCTCCACCCAATCATCTTGCCATTCCTCGCCACCACGGCCGGCCAACGGATAGATGATGAAGCCGTAGTTGACGATGAAGAAGAAGCCCAACGGAGCTTTAATGAACGAGCCTCAGCACCGCCCCTCCCCACATAGCCTTCATCCGACATTGCGAGAGGGATAGAGAAGAGACCTCCCGCGCAACTGGAGTAACTCGAGCGTGGTGAGGCCCATCCATCTGAAAGCCGAGGCGCGGTCTCACTCCGCCCCCGCCACCCACGGCCGGCCAGAGGAAGACACCCAACTTGGCATCAAGAGAAGAGCCACCGCGACCAAACTGCAACTTTATTGTAGGAGGCCAAGGAGCTCCATCACCGTCGCCATCCACCAAGGATAGGCAAATCGCCGACAAGGGAGATCGAGGAAACGCCAGATCTGGCTGCAGCAAACGTCGGCGCCGCCCTCCTCTACGGGCATAGAGCCCACCACTAGCACAGGGCCACAACAACTAACTAACCTAAACTACCCCCGGACCCCCCCCCCCTCGCCTCACCCCACCGGCATCGCCGGCGGAGAGAGCTCCGGGAGGGCCCGCAACCTAGACGAAGAGGACAAGGAGACGCGGAGACAGGATGAGGACAGAGAGGCTTCCAGAGAAAGGGGTGGCCGCGGGGTGGGGGATGGTTACTTGCAACCTATCTTGAATCACTTATCTTCGTACGGCTGAACGGGTAAACTGCAACACTTGCCACGGGCCCAATCTAGTAACTATTTCAGGGAGGCCGACTGTCAAGCTTGTCTATCCTGATCTAGACGTTCTCGTCGACTTCCTTCTCCGATTCCCGTCCATTTCTTCTCGCCTCATCGGGCGTGGGTAGATAAGATAATGTAGGAGTGCCCCGAAAAACGTTCTAGATGCTGAAAGACGCAGTGTCAATCTCCTGACGCCCACGGTTGTACTCATCTGCAGAATCCAAGGCGCAGATGATTGATTCATATAGCGACGTCTCGAAGTCGCAGCTACTGTCATGGCAGGAAGAGCTACGACGTGGTGGATGGATTGGGATATACAGCCACTCGGATCCAAGGCTGGAGCTGCACCGTTGGAAATTTGAGATGCTGAACTAATTGGAGGCTTGTACTCCTATCCTGTCTGTTCCATGCATCATGCTGAAAAATGGCACAGAATCTAAGCTGCCCCTTTGTCCTCTGTATGTTTCCGACAATCGTCATGTCTCAAGAATACCGTAGCTGATTCTATCTGATATACCTTAGCCATCGCCAGCGGTCCCCCGACCCTTTTGGAACACAAAATGTGTCCATTTTACATCCATTTGGTCGGTATGTGGACAGGAAAATAGCCACTGTCCGTTCAGGTCAGAGGGGTGTTCCCAGCGGGTCCCGACAATTTTTTTTTCACAATATTTCGTTTCAAACAAACTTATTTTACTTAGAGAGAATATAAAAATGCTAAAATAAAAAAACCCCTAACTTCAGCTAGGGCATGGGCATGCGGCGGCACCACCTACTCGTCCTCATACTACGAAATGTCAATGAAGGCCGGCAGTGACCACGACACCGGGCGGCATGCTAAATAAGGTAACCTTCCAACAATTTAGTGGCGTGAGATTGTTCTGTTGGCAAATTTCCCAAGCTTAATATGTTTATATACAATTTTACTAAGGAAAACAAGTGTGCCGGTGGTCTCTACGGACTAGCAGAGCTAGTTAAGCAGTGTCCCCACAAAAAATATTTTTTTCTTCTAAAAAAATATACTCCTCCGTCCAGAAATAAGTAACTTGGCTTATCTAGATTCGGATGTATCTATACACTAAAATATGTCTAGATAAATATGAATCTAGATTTCGATGTATTTATACTCGTCGGGCTCATCAAGCCAGGGTGAAGGCACACACCCCTCTCCAATCTCTCTCTGTCCCCAGAGATATTCACAGCAAGTATAATGCATAGATGATCTACCCGGTTAGATTTACCCTAGATGATACCTAGAGAAATAACATGGTATCAGAGCACTCTAGATTTGTAGATCCTACTCGGTAGAAGAAAAGAGAAAGAAAATTTCATCTTGAAACGAAAACAGAAAATAGTCAAAACCTAACCCTAGCCGAGTTCTAAACAGAGTGGCCGACTCTATTCTCTTAGATCTACTGCAAACAGAATGGTTCCAGCGGCCGCTGCCACGCTGCGCGCCGACAGAGGGCACCGCTGCTGAGCCGCTTGACGGCGGTGCGCCCACCCTCGGGTGGACACGCACGCCCGCAAGGGGGAAGAGGGCGCAGCC
The DNA here is from genome assembly GCA_910589775.1 of Avena eriantha. Lineage (NCBI taxonomy): Eukaryota > Viridiplantae > Streptophyta > Magnoliopsida > Poales > Poaceae > Avena > Avena eriantha. The sequence goes on from CAJUXJ010000154.1 coordinate 10,149, forward strand.
ATGCCACCATTCCTCTTTGTCTCCTCGTTGTGGTTCTACGGGTGTTCAGGGGGAGAGGAATAGGAAGCATAAAAGAAAGGGGAGGGCCTGACACGGTCTCGTGGCCGACGGAGCCGCTCCTCGTCGTCGCCAGCGGGCTGCTGGCAACGGAAGAGAAACGTCCTGCAGTTGCCAGAGGGGCGAGAGACGAGGAGAGCGAGTAGTGGAACATGGGGGAAGTGGAAGCGTCTATGGCTAGGGTTGGAACGGTGTGGCTGTTTTGATCCGACGAGAGACGCGGCCAGCCGTCCGATCGATTGGACGGCCAACAATCCGGTGGCATGGGTAGTAGAGCGTGTTGTGGCAGGGAGTGGGCCGTTTTCTTGGCAGACCTGGTGTTTTTGTAGCGGCGCAAGTCTGGCAGACCATGGGCCGATCCCAAGCAGCAGGCCAGAGGTGCCCAACGACATGCACACATGAGGCAGATAGCCCTTTTTCCGCCCTTTTCCTTTTACAGAAGCGGTTTTGTAAATGATTTCTAGCATAGTTTTTGACGATATTTTGTTCAGTTTTACTATTTTTATCTAGTTTTTTTCTATTCAGACTGAACCAACGAGAAGTTTGTTTTAGGAGATAGAAAATATAAAGTAATTCTTCGGAAAAGTAAAAGTTCATGAATTTTATACATATTTTCCACTACGAATAGTTAAAAAGTGATCTTTAAATTTAATAGAACTAAAGTAAGAATTAATTTGAAAGAGCATATGTTAAAGTGTTTATTCTAATTATGATCATGTTATTTTTCTGACCAACGTTGTTAATAGCATGATCATGATATGGGTTATTTTTGTGCATTTATTTATATATTCTGCCGATCGGTTGATATAGTTTTAAATTGCATAAACACTTCGTATGTTTCAATTTTGATCAACGTTGGATTAATGCATGCAATTGTTGTTATGATCTCACTTCATTATGGTTCAAGGAGGGTACTACTTGATGGGATGCATCAAGGATGTTCCAACCCTCAGAGGTAACAACCTACACTAGATGGAGAAAGCAGGTTGACTTGGCTTTCGTCGGTGCTGAGCTAGACTGGGTTGTCGACACTCCACAGCCCACCAAACCGATAGAGTCAGTCAGAGATGATAAACATGATGATACAGCTTGGGACAAAAAGAAGAGGGATTATGCTTCGTTGAAGATGACATATACCCCAGGAGAACAAAAAGTGGCTCACCGCCAATAAAAAGTGCATGGCTTTCATAAAGAACCATAATTGAGCACGCTATGTGGGCTCAATTGCAGAGTGTGATTTCGTAGGGGAGATCTTGAAAAGATAAAAAGCAAGTTCATTGGCTCTTCAAGATATATGCTACCCAGAGCAATTGGTGACAGAAAGTACACTGGAAGCGGACATGGCATAAGGGATCACATCCTCAGGATGAGCAACATGGCAGCCTAAGCTGAAGCCCATGGATGTTGATTTGGAGCTCAAGCCTACACTCATTGTTCATTTGGTTATGGCTTCACTTCTAAAAGAGTTTGATACTTTTGTTGTCAACTACAAGATGCAACCAGAGCGGTGGGGATTGGGATAATGAAAGACAATAGCCATGTGTGTGCAAGAAGAGGAAAGATTTAAAAACCTCACATGGTGGTTCCCTAAACTATATGAAGGAATAATAAGAAAAGGAACTACAATCAAAGCAACCAAGGTTCTCCTTCAAAGCCACATAGAAAGCTTCCATGCAACATCAGCATCAGCAAAGGTCTTTCCCAGTGGACAAAGATACACGTCTCCACTACAAGAAGACCAGGCTATTACAAGAAATATTACCCTATTTGGCTGAAGTCCATAATGGCTAAGAAAGGGATTCCATTTGATGCGGACTACGCAAAGAAGCGAAAGATGCATTAAAGTTGCAAATAGAGTCCAAGAAGATGTTGAAGTTGTCAGCGACATCTCCTTAGATATAGCTGATGGATTCACGGTCCTTCTTAGAGATGTTTTTTATGCTCCTTCGTTACACCAAAAATTTGATTAGTGTTTAACGTTTTGGACAAAGATTATTATGAATGTCATTTTGGACATGGCAAGTGTACCATATGGTTTAATAATAATTGTGTGGGTGTTTCTTTCCTTCATAATGAGCTTTATTTGTTATCCCTACGTGAAGAAATATATTCTACGTGTAATGTGAATGAACATGTTTTCCGCGTCGGAAAAAAGAACAAAAGAAAGAAACATAACTCATGATTCTTCGTCGAAATTATGGCACTGTCGTTTAGGCCATATTTCGAGGCAGAGAATAGAAATACTAGGTTAAAAATAAAATTCTTCCTCAATTAGAGTTCTCATACATAGAGCAATGCATATATTGCATCGAATGAAATTATGTAAAGCAAATCCAAAAAGGGTGCAAACGAAGCATCCGAACACTAGAAATCATGCACACTGATATTTTTGGACCATTTCCTATGAAAAGTGTGGATGGCTATGACTCGTTCATAACATTCACAGACATTTACTCCCCTTATGGGTATATTTACCCAATCAAAGAAAATCGGAAGCGTTGGATAAATTTAAAATATTGAAAGCTGAAGTTGAAAATTAGCATGATAAAGAATAAAGATAATGAGATATGACCATGGGGGAGTACTATGGTTGGCACACCCCATATATCCAAGTCCCTGGACCTTTTGCAAGGTGCTTACAGTTACAGGTGACTGCCATAGTGGCTCGGTATTCACTATCAGGCGAGCCTCAACAAAATGGAGTAGCTGAAAGGCGTAAACATACACTTATGGATATGGTGTGAAGTATGATGAGTAACTCCATGATACGTCCATTTTGCATCACTATTCTATTGATGGGTTCATAGCATGGAAAACAAAAAAATTCTACCGCAAGAACGAACAAAACCCAGATCTAATCTAGATAAAAGCCAAGATCTAATCTATTAGACATGTGCAACGAGATAGAAAGAAACTAACCCTCGTAGATTCGAAAGCGTTAACGAGATTAGATCTCGTGGTTGATGTAGTGATCACTTGCCGATCTCAAGATCGTGTGGACGATCCTTCCGGCGTCGCGTTCCAGCAGCGCTTCCGCAGTCGGTCAAGTGGACGATCCTTCTGGCGCCGCGATTCGGCAGCGCTTCCGCAATCGGTCAAGTGGACGATCCTTCCGGCACCGCGATTCGGCAGCGCTTCCGCAGTCGGTCACACGTGCGGAGTCGAAGCAGACCTTCCTCTCCCCGTTCCAGCGAGCAGCGGAGGTAGTAGATTTTCTCCACGGAATCCCAGCAGCACGACGGCATGGTGGTGGTGGTGGAGTAGAGAATTCTGCAGGGCTTCGGCTATGCCTGTGCAGAAGAAAGGTGGAGGAGAGAGGCGGCAGAGATTGGGAGTTGTAGGAGAGTGCTAGGAGGGGGCGCCCCTGCCCTTCTATTTAAGGGGGGGAGGGCGCGCCTGGGGAGGGGGAGTCCTTGTAGGACTCCCCTCCTATGTCCGGCAGTGGGAAGGGGGGAGGAATCCTCCTCCCCCACGAATCCGTGTCTTGCCCCACCAGGACTCCTTTGATCCTTTCTTGGTTTTCAAGCAAACTCCAAGAAATCCTCTAGAACCTTCCAGAATATTCCGAAACCTTCTAGAATCTCCATACAAATACTCCGGAACATTTCCTAACTTAGAAAATGATCCCCAATATATGAATCTTATTCTCCGGACAATTCCGGATCTCCTCGTGATGTCCCGGATCCAATCCGAGACTCCGAACAACATTCGGTCTCCAACGCACATTCCATATCTACTTAAAATAACTTCGAACCTTAAGTGTGTCACCCTACGGTTCGTGAATATGCAGACATGACAGAGACACATCTCCTATCAATAACCATCACGGGACCTGGAGATCCATAATGGCTCCCACATACTCAACGATGACTTTGTGATCGATTGAACCATTTACATACGAAACCATTCCCTTTGTCACGCGATACTATACTTATCCGAGGTTTGATCGTCAGCATCTCCATACCTAGTTCTACCTCGTTACTGATAAGTACTCTTTACTCGTTCCATGTTATGTCATCCCTTGTGACCTAGTCACATGCTTGCAAGCTAACTAGATGACATTCCACCGAGAGGGCCCAGAGCATATCTATCCGTCATATGGATGGACAAATCCCAATCTTGGTCCATGCGCTTCAACACATACTTTCAGAATACCCAATGTCACCTTTATAACCACCCAGTTACGAAGCAGCGTTTGATGTCATCAAAGTACCCATCCGGTGATGGTGATTAACATAACCTCATGGTCGAAGGATTAGGTTACTATACATTTGAAAAGCTTGTAGCAAAACGAACTTAATGACTTGATCTTATGCTATGCTTACTACGGGGGTGTGTGTCCATCACATCATTATCCTAATGATATAACCTTGTTATTAATCACATCCTAATGTCCATGATCAGGAAACCATGATCATCAATTAATCAACAAGCTAGTTCACCAAGGGCTTACTAGGGACTCTCATATGTTTACAAAACACACATGTATTAGTGTTTCCTAATAATACAATTATAGCATGGGACGTAAAACATTATCATAAACATAAAGATATAATAATAAACACCTTATTATTGCCTCTTGGGATATCTCCAACAGTCTCCCACTTGCACTAGAGTCAATAATCTAGTTAAAAACTTGTGCATTCAACACCTATGGCTTTCTGGTGTTGTATAGACACTATTGCTAGTGGTAAACATAATCTTCGGATCTGACACTTCCAGGTCGTGTGTATTTGCATGTCCTTGCCGTCTCTACACATTACTTATTCTCCAATGAGATGGCATTGCATAAATTTGGTCCTTTGGTGAGACCTTTAGTTCCTTCGGCTCAAATATGTTGATATTATTGTCACACAATATATCTTCATAGTATTAGCCTGCTAGGAAACCACACCTAGTTTGATAACAAACTACTTTAACACAAATGCCCTCCTTTGCTGCTACTATAGCAGTTTATATACTTAGCCTTTTTGTTGTATATCCATCACAATGTCTCAATTTTGGAACTCATCCCAATCCATCATGGAACACATCCTTTCCATTACATTGTGCTACCCATAGTCTAAATTGAGATAAATTTAATTTGTATCTTGTGACAAAACTAGTATCAATGTAACACTTTACAATGAACTATACCTTTAACTATTTGTCACTTATACATGGTATATTCTTAGTTCTTCCAAAGCTCATAAGAATATCTTTACTATTGCCAATGATCATCTATGAATCATTCTGGTATCATGCTCATAACATTTAGAGCATAGGACATATCTGGATGTGTACATTTCAAAAGAATGATTGCTCAAATATTCTTGTGATTTCACCAAGTGTCAAAAACACTTGAATCTCGTGTCAACACACTTGAATCTTGATTCAGTACTTTCCGTGCGTCAAGAACCTTTCTTGTTGTTTCCATATTGAACTCATTCAACATCTTATCTATGTACATTTGGCAAAACCATATTAGCGCCTAATCTATCCATATAGACATTGATGCACCTATTCTTGGGTTATGCCTAAGTTTCATCCAAAATGAAAAATTCTTAACCTACAGTCAATAAAAGATACATTATTCTAATCAACACTATGTCTTTCACCTAATGTATTAGAAATATGTCTTAGCGCTCCAACTTAATTTTCTTGCAAATGCAAGCATCTTCATCATCTCTGATGAATTTAAACTCTTTTAACAGTTTCATCATGGTGAAGATTCCAACTCCGCTATTGCTTACTTCACCCATTGAAGTTTTGCATACTCTTTTAGCATCCTTTGAATTAACAAAACCCTTTGGATCGTGTCACTTTACACGTCCTAGGTAACCATTCTATTAGAAGAACTTGTTTGTTTGTCAAACTACCATATACCAAAATATATGTAGTGGTTGCTACATAATCCGTCCAGACTAAAATCTCGCTATGAAAGATCAAATCTTATCATAGTCAATTCCTTGACATTGTCGTAAACTCTTTCCGACATGTCGACTATTTCATAGATTGGAAACATCCATGTCTATTTCTTTATAGATCCAAACACGACCGATAGGCTTCACGCCTTTCCGGAGGGTCTTCAAAGTTCAGAAATTGATTTCTCGTGTATGGATGCTATCACGGATTCCATGACTTCTAGTCATTTTATGGAGTCAGGGCCCATTATCGTTTCTTTGCATGTAGTCGGGTCATCATTGTCAAAACAATAACGACTTGCTTTCAAATCTTACTATTTGATTCTTACCGACCCACATGGTTCTATAGGAACTCTAATCTCTGAGATCACACCTTTTGTAATAACGAGAGCCTGAGCATTGTGGCCGTCACCGGGACACTTTCCGGCGCTGCGCTACTTAGCACATATAGCTAAGTTCAACAACCTTATCAAAGTTCTATTGTCCTCCACACTTAACTTTTCACGAAAAATTCCTTCTCAAGAAACTTGACGTTCCAAGTAACAAACTCTTTTGTCCTCAGTGTTTTCATGTTATGGAGAAATTCCCCAACAAATTCTTTTGGGATATACCTACAAAGACGTGCTTATC
>CAJUXJ010000155.1:0-17179 GCA_910589775.1 Avena eriantha
CACCATGGTTGTTTGACACAAATGGAGTCCCTACAGATCAATGCATCTGTGTTATGGAGTCTCAAAAGCCACACCTTGATGACCCACACACCTCTAGTTGGGTGTGGTGATGCAACTTCTTCTGTCACACTGCAGGTTTACCATCTCCATGTGTGGCAGTTGCATATTCTAGGGGCTCTCTGGGCTCTCTGACCACCATGGTTGTTTGACACAAATGAGTCCCTACAGATCAATGCATCTGTGTTATGGAGTCTCAAAAGCCACACCTTGATGACCCACACACTCTAGTTGGTGTGGTGATGCAACTCTTCTGTCACACTGCAGGTTCACCATCTCCATGTGTGGCAGTTGCATATTCTAGGGGCTCTCTGGGCTCTCTGACCACCATGGTTGTTTGCACAAATGGAGTCCCTACATATCAATGCATCTGTGTTATGGAGTCTCAAAAGCCACACCTTGATGACCCACACACACTCCAGTTGGGTGTGTGATGCAACTGCTTCTGTCCACACTGCAGGTTCACCATCTCCATGTGTGGCAGTTGCATATTCTAGGGGCTCTCTGGGCTCTCTGACCACCATGGTTGTTTGACACAAATGGAGTCCCTACATATCAATGCATCTGTGTTATGGAGTCTCAAAAGCCACACCTTGATGACCCACACACACCTAGTTGGGTGTGGTGATGCAACTGCTTCTGTCACACTGCAGGTTAACCATCTCCATGTGTGGCAGTTGCATATTCTAGGGGCTCTCTGACCTCCATTGTTGTTTGACACAAAGAGTCCCTACTATCAATGCATCTGTGTTATGGAGTCTCAAAAGCCACACCTTGATGACCCACACACACTCAGTTGGGTGTGGTGATGCAACTGCTTCTGTCACACTGCAGGTTCACCATCTCCATGTGTGGCAGTTGCATATTCTAGGGGCTCTCTGGGCTCTCTGACCACCATGGTTGTTTGACACAAATGGAGTCCCTACAGATCAATGCATCTGTGTTATGGAGTCTCAAAAGCCACACCTTGATGACCCACACACACTCTAGTTAGGTGTGGTGATGCAACTGCTTCTGTCCACACTGCAGGTTCAATATCTCCATGTGTGGCAGTTGCATATTCTAGGGGCTCTCTAGGTCTCTGACCACCATGGTTGTTTGACACAAATGGAGTCCCTACAGATCAATGCATGTGTTATGGAGTCTCAAAAGCCACACTTGATGACCCACACACACTCTAGTGGGTGTGGTGATGCAACTGCTTCTGTCACACTGCAGGTTTACCATCTCCATGTGTGGCAGTTGCATATTCTAGGGGCTCTCTGGGCTCTCTGACCACCATGGTTGTTTGACACAAATGGAGTCCCTACAGATCAATGCTTGTGTTATGGAGTCTCAAAAGCCACACCTTGATGACCCACACACACTCCAGTTGGGTGTGGTGATGCAACTACTTCTGTCACACTGCAGGTTCACCATCTCCAGTGTGGCAGTTGCATATTCTAGGGGCTCTCTGGCTCTTGACCACCATGGTTGTTTGACACAAATGGAGTCCCTACATATCAATGCATCTGTGTTATGGCTCTCAAAAGCCACACCTTGATGACCCACACACACTCCAGTTGGGTGGTGATGCAACTGCTTCTGTCACACGCTGCAGGTTCACCATCTCCCATGTGTGGCAGTTGCATATTCTAGGGGCTCTCTCGGCTCTCTGACCACCATGGTTGTTTGACACAAATGGAGTCCCTACAATCAATGCATCTGTGTTATGGAGTCTCAAAAGCCACACCTTGATGACCCACACACACTCTAGTTGGGTGTGGTGATGCAACTGCTTCTGTCACACTGCAGGTTACAATCTCCATGTGTGGCAGTTGCATATTCTAGGGGCTCTCTGACCACCATGGTTGTTTGACACAATGGAGTCCCTACATATCAATGCATCTGTGTTATGGAGTCTCAAAAACACACCTTGATGACCCACACACTCAAGTTGGGTGTGGTGATGCAACTGCTTCTGTCACACACTGCAGGTTCACCATCTCCATGTGTGGCAGTTGCATATTCTAGGGCTCTCTGGGCTCTCTGACCACCATGGTTGTTTGACACAATGGAGTCCCTACAGATCAATGCATCTGTGTTATGGAGTCTCAAAAGCCACACCTTGATGACCCACACACTCTAGTTGGGTGTGGTGATGCAACTGCTTCTGTCAAACTGCAGGTTCAACCATCTCCATGTGTGGCAGTTGCATATTCTAGGGGCTCTCTGGGCTCTCTGACCACCATGGTTGTTTGACACAACTGGAGTCCCTACAGATCAATGCATCTGTGTTATGGAGTCTCAAAAGCCACACCTTGATGACCCACACACACTCTAGTTGGGTGTGGTGATGCAACTGCTTCTGTCACACTGCAGGTTCCCATCTCCATGTGTGGCAGTTGCATATTCTAGGGGCTCTCTGGGCTCTCTGACCACCATGGTTGTTTGACACAAATGGAGTCCCTACAATCAATGCATCTGTGTTATGGAGTCTCAAAAGCCACACCTTGATGACCCACACACACTCCAGTTGGGTGTGGTGATGCAACTGCTTCTGTCACACTGCAGGTTACCATCTCCATTGTGGCAGTTGCATATTCTAGGGGCTCTCTGGGCTCTCTGACCACCATGGTTGTTTGACACAAATGGAGTCCCTACAGATCAATGCATCTGTGTTATGGAGTCTCAAAAGCCACCCTGATGACCCACACACACTCCAGTTGGGTGTGGTGATGCAACTGCTTCTTCTGTCACACTGCAGGTTAACCATCTCCATGTGTGGCAGTTGCATATTCTAGGGGCTCTCTGACCACCATGGTTGTTTGACACAAATGGAGTCCCTACAGATCAATGCATCTGTGTTATGGAGTCTCAAAAGCCACACCTTGATGACCCACACACACTCTAGTTGGGTGTGGTGATGCAACTGCTTCTGTCACACTGCAGGTTCACCATCTCCATGTGTGGTAGTTGCATATTCTAGGGCTCTCTGGGCTCTCTGACCACCATGGTTTTTGACACAAATGGAGTCCCTACAGATCAATGCATCTGTGTTATGGAGTCTCAAAAGCCACACCTTGATGACCCACACACACTCAGTTGGGTGTGGTGATGCAACTGCTTCTGTCACACTGCAGGTTCACCATCTCCATGTGTGGCAGTTGCATATTCGGGGCTCTCTTGGCTCTCTGACCACCATGGTTGTTTGACACAAATGGAGTCCCTACAGATCAATGCATCTGTGTTATGGAGTCTCAAAAGCCACACCTTGATGACCCACACACACTCTAGTTGGGTGTGGTGATGCAACTGCTTCTGTCACACTGCAGGTTCACCATCTCCATGTGTGGCAGTTGCATATTCTAGGGGCTCTCTGGGATCTGACCACCACCATGGTTGTTTGACACAAATGGAGTCCCTACAGATCAATGCATCTGTGTTATGGAGTCTCAAAAGCCACACCTTGATGACCACACACACTCCAGTTGGGTGTGGTGATGCAACTGCTTCTGTCACACTGCAGTTTAACCATCTCCATGTGTGGCAGTTGCATATTCTAGGGGCTCTCTGGGCTCTCTGACCACCATGGTTGTTTGACACAATGGAGTCCCTACAGATCAATGCATCTGTGTTATGGAGTCTCAAAAGCCACACCTTGATGACCCAACACACTCCATTGGGTGTGGTGATGCAACTGCTTCTGTCACACTGCAGGTTTACCATCTCCATGTGTGGCAGTTGCATATTCTAGGGGCTCTCTGGGATCTCTGACCACCATGGTTGTTTGACACAAATGGAGTCCCTACATATCAATGCATCTGTGTTATGGAGTCTCAAAAGCCACACCTTGATGACCCACACACACTCTAGTTGGGTGTGGTGATGCAACTGCTTCTGTCACACTGCAGGTTTACCATCTCCATGTGTGGCAGTTGCATATTCTAGGGGCTCTCTGGGCTCTCTGACCACCATGGTTGTTTGACACAAATGAAGTCCCTACAGATCAATGCATCTGTGTTATGGAGTCTCAAAAGCCACACCTTGATGACCCACACACACTCCAGTTGGGTGTGGTGATGCAACTGCTTCTGTCACACTACAGGTTACCATCTCCATGTGTGGCAGTTGCATATTCTAGGGGCTCTCTGGGCTCTCTGACCACCATGGTTGTTTGACACAACTGGAGTCCCTACATATCAATGCATCTGTGTTATGGAGTCTCAAAAGCCACACCTTGATGACCCACACAACTCAAGTTGGGTGTGGTGATGCAACTGCTTCTGTCACACTGCAGGTTCACCATCTCCATGTGTGGCAGTTGCATATTCTAGGGGCTCTCTGGGCTCTCTGACCACCATGGTTGTTTGACACAAATGGAGTCCCTACAGATCAATGCATCTGTGTTATGGAGTCTCAAAAGCCACACCTTGATGACCCACACACACTCCAGTGGGTGTGGTGATGCAACTGCTTCTGTCACACTGCAGGTTAACCATCTCCATGTGTGGCAGTTGCATATTCTAGGGCTCTCTGGGCTCTCTGACCACCATGGTTGTTTGACACAAATGGAGTCCCTACAGATCAATGCATCTGTGTTATGGAGTCTCAAAAGCCACACCTTGATGACCCACACACACTAAGTTGGGTGTGGTGATGCAACTGCTTCTGTCACACTGCAGGTTACCCATCTCCATGTGTGGCAGTTGCATATTCTAGGGGCTCTCTGGGCTCTCTGTCCACCATGGTTGTTTGACACAAATGGAGTCCCTACATATCAATGCATCTGTGTTATGGAGTCTCAAAACCACACCTTATGACCCACACACACTCCAGTTGGGTGTGGTGATGCAACAGCTTCTGTCACACTGCAGGTTCCATCTCTACGTGTGGAGTTGCATATTCTAGGGCTCTCTGGGCTCTCTGACCACCATAATTGTTTGACACAAATAGAGTCCCTACAGATCAATGCATCTGTGTTATGGAGTCTCAAAAGCCACACCTTGATGACCACACACACTCCAGTTGGGTGTGGTGATGCAACTGCTTCTGTCACACTGCAGGTTAACCATCTCCATGTGTGTGGCAGTTGCATATTCTAGGGGCTCTCTGACCACCATGGTTGTTTGACACAACTGGAGTCCCTACGTATCAATGCATCTATGTTATGGAGTCTCAAAAGCCACACCTTGATGACCCACACTCACTCAAGTTGGGTGTGGTGATGCAACTCTTCTGTCACACACTGCAGGTTCACCATCTCCATGTGTGGCAGTTGCATATTCTAGGGGCTCTCCAGGCTCTCTGACCACCATGGTTGTTTGACACAAATGGATCCCTACAGATCAATGCATCTGTGTTATGGAGTCTCAAAAGCCACACCTTGATGACCCACACACACTCTAGTTGGGTGTGGTGATGCAACTGCTTCTGTCACCCTGCAGTTAACAATCTCCATGTGTGGCAGTTGCATATTCTAGGGGCTCTCTGACCACCATGGTTGTTTGACACAATGGAGTCCCTACATATCAATGCATCTGTGTTATGGAGTCTCAAAAGACCACCTTGATGACCCACACACACTCCAGTTGGTGTGGTGATGCAATTGCTTCTGTCACACTGCAGGTTCACCATCTCCATGTGTGGCAGTTGCATATTCTAGGGGCTCTCTGGGCTCTCTGACCACCATGGTTGTTTGACACAATGGAGTCCCTACAGATCAATGCATCTGTGTTATGGAGTCTCAAAAGCCACACCTTGATGACCCACACAACACTCTAGTTGGGTGTGGTGATGCAACTGCTTCTGTCACACTGCAGGTTCACATCTCCATGTGTGGCAGTTGCATATTCTAGGGGCTCTCTAGGCTCTCTGACCACCATGGTTGTTTGACACAACTGGAGTCCCTACAGATCAATGCATCTGTGTTATGGAGTCTCAAAAGCCACACCTTGATGACCCACACACACTCTAGTTGGGTGTGGTGATGCAACTGCTTCTGTCACACTGTAGGTTCACCATCTCCATGTGTGGCAGTTGCATATTCTACTGGGCTCTCGGGCTCTCTGACCACCATGGTTGTTTGACACAAATGGAGTCCCTACAATCAATGCATCTGTGTTATGGAGTCTCAAAAGCCACACCTTGATGACCCACACACACTCCAGTTGGTGTGGTGATGCAACTGCTTCTGTCACACTGCAGGTTAACCATCTCCATGTGTGGCAGTTGCATATTCTAGGGGCTCTCTAGGCTCTCTGACCACCATGGTTGTTTGACACAAATGGAGTCCCTACAGATCAATGCATCTGTGTTATGGAGTCTCAAAAGCACACCTTGATGACCCACACACACTCCAGTTGGGTGTGGTGATGCAACTGCTTCTGTCACACTGCAGGTTAACCATCTCCATGTGTGGCAGTTGCATATTCTAGGGGCTCTCTGACCACCATGGTTGTTTGACACAAATGGAGTCCCTACATATCAATGCATCTGTGTTATGGAGTCTCAAAAGCCACACCTTGATGACCCACACACACTCTAGTTGGGTGTGGTGATGCAACTGCTTCTGTCACACTGCAGGTTCACCATCTCCATGTGTGGCAGTTGCATATTCTAGGGGCTCTCTGGCTCTCTGACCACCATGGTTGTTTGACACAAATGGAGTCCCTACAGATCAATGCATCTGTGTTATGGAGTCTCAAAAGCCACACCTTGATGACCCACACACACTCAGTTGGGTGTGGTGATGCAACTGCTTCTGTCACACTGCAGGTTCACCCATCTCCATGTGTGGCAGTTGCATATTCTAGGGGCTCTCTTGGCTCTCTGACCACCATGGTTGTTTGACACAAATGGAGTCCCTACAGATCAATGCATCTGTGTTATGGAGTCTCAAAAGCCACACCTTGATGACCCACACACACACTCAGTTGGGTGTGGTGATGCAACTGCTTCTATCACACTTCAGGTTCACCATCTCCATGTGTGGCAGTTGCATATTCTAGGGGCTCTCTGGCTCTCTGACCACCATGGTTGTTTGACACAATAGAGTCCCTACAGATCAATGCATCTTGTTATGGAGTCTCAAAAGCCACACCTTGATGACCCACACACACTCCAGTTGGTGTGGTGATGCAACTGCTTCTGTCACACTGCAGGTTCACCATCTCCATGTGTGGCAGTTGCATATTCTAGGGGCTCTCTGGGATCTCTGACCACCATGGTTGTTTGACACAAATGGAGTCCCTACTATCAATGCATCTGTGTTATGGAGTCTCAAAAGCCACACCTTGATGACCCACACACACTCTAGTTGGGTGGTGATGCAACTGCTTCTGTCACACTGCAGGTTTACCATCTCCATGTGTGGCAGTTGCATATTCTAGGGGCTCTCTGGGCCTCTGAACACCATGGTTGTTTGACACAAATGGAGTCCCTACATATCAATGCATCTGTGTTATGGAGTCTCAAAAGCCACACCTTGATGACCCACACACACTCCAGTTGGGTGTGGTGATGCAACTGCTTCTGTCACACTAGCAGTTAACCATCTCCATGTGTGGCAGTTGCATATTCTACTCGGGCTCTCTGACCACCATGGTTTTTGACACAAATGGAGTCCCTACATATCAATGCATCTGTTATGGAGTCTCAAAAGCCACACCTTGATGACCCACACACACTCAGTTGGGTGTGGTGATGCAACACTTCTGTCACACTGCAGGTTCACCATCTCCATGTGTGGCAGTTGCATATTCTAGGGGCTCTCTGGGCTCTCTGACCACCATGGTTGTTTGACACAAATGGAGTCCCTACAGATCAATGCATCTGTGTTATGGAGTCTCAAAAGCCACACCTTGATGACCCACACACACTCAGTTGGGTGTGGTGATGCAACTGCTTCTGTCACACTGCAGGTTAACCATCTCCATGTGTGGCAGTTGCATATTCTAGGGCTCTCTGGGCTCTCTGACACCATGGTTGTTTGACACAAATGGAGTCCCTACGATCAATGCATCTGTGTTATGGAGTCTCAAAAGCAAAGCCACCCTTGATGACCCACACACACTAGTTGGGTGTGGTGATGCAACTGCTTCTGTCACACTGCAGGTTTACCCTCTCCATGTGTGGCAGTTGCATATTCTAGGGGCTCTCTGGGCTCTCTGACCACCATGGTTGTTTGACACAAATGGAGTCCCTACATATCAATGCATCTGTGTTATGGAGTCTCAAAAGACCACACCTTAATGACCCACACACACTCCAGTTGGGTGTGGTGATGCAACTGCTTCTGTCACACTGCAGGTTCACCATCTCTACGTGTGGGGTTGCATATTCTAGGGGCTTCTGGGCTCTCTGACCACCATAATTGTTTGACACAAATGGAGTCCCTACAGATCAATGCATCTGTGTTATGGAGTCTCAAAAGCCACACCTTGATGACCCACACACACTCTCAGTTGGGTGTGGTGATGCAACTGCTTCTGTCACACTGCAGGTTAACCATCTCCATGTGTGGCAGTTGCATATTCTAGGGGCTCTCTGACCACCATGGTTGTTTGACACAACTGGAGTCCCTACTATCAATGCATCTATGTTATGGAGTCTCAAAAGCCACACCTTGATGACCCACACTCACTCAAGTTGGGTGTGGTGATGCAACTACTTCTGTCACACTGCAGGTTCACCATCTCCATGTGTGGAGTTGCATATTCTAGGGGCTCTCCAGGCTCTCTGACCACCATGGTTGTTTGACAAAATGGATTCCCTACAGATCAATGCATCTGTGTTATGGAGTCTCAAAAGCCACACCTTGATGACCCACACACTCTAGTGGGGTGTGGTGATGCAACTTCTTCTGCACATTGCAGGTTAACCATCTCCATGTGTGGCAGTTGCATATTCTAGGGGCTCTCTGGGCTCTCTGACCACCATGGTTGTTTGACACAAATGGAGTCCCTACAGATCAATGCATCTGTGTTATGGAGTCTCAAAAGCCAACCTTGATGACCCACACACACTCCAGTTGGGTGTGGTGATGCAACTGCTTCTGTCACACTGCAGGTTCACCATCTCCATGTGTGGCAGTTGCATATTCTAGGGGCTCTCTGGGCTCTCTGACCACCATGGTTGTTTGACACAAATGGAGTCCCTACATATCAATGCATCTGTGTTATGGAGTCTCAAAAGCCACACCTTGATGACCCACACACACTAAGTTGGGTGTGGTGATGCAACTGCTTCTGTCACACTGCAGGTTAACACCATCTCCATGTGTGGCAGTTGCATATTCTAGGGGCTCTCTAGGCTCTCTGACCACCATGGTTGTTTGACACAAATGGAGTCCCTACATATCAATGCATCTGTGTTATGGAGTCTCAAAAGCCACACCTTGATGACCCACACTCACTCCAGTTGGTGTGGTGATGCAACTGCTTCTGTCACACTACAGGTTCACCATCTCCATGTGTGGCAGTTGCATATTCTAGGGCTCTCTGGGCTCTCTGACCACCATGGTTGTTTGACACAAATGGAGTCCCTACAGATCAATGCATCTATGTTATGGAGTCTCAAAAGCCACACCTTGATGACCCACACACTCTAGTTGGGTGTGGTGATGCAACTTCTCTGTCACACTCTGCAGGTTAACCATCTCCATGTGTGGCAGTTGCATATTCTAGGGCTCTCTGGCTCTCTGACCACCATGGTTGTTTGACACAATGGAGTCCCTACAAAATGCATCTGTGTTATGGAGTCTCAAAAGCCACACCTTGATGACCCACACACACTAAGTTGGGTGTGGTGATGCAACTGCTTCTGTCACACTGCAGGTTTACCATCTCCATGTGTGGCAGTTGCATATTCTAGGGGCTCTCTGGGCTCTCTGACCACCATGGTTGTTTGACACAAATGGAGTCCCTACATCAATGCATCTGTGTTATGGAGTCTCAAAAGCCACACCTTGATGACCCACACACACTCCAGTTGGGTGTGGTGATGCAACTGCTTCTGTCACACTGCAGGTTCACCATCTCCATGTGTGGAGTTGCATATTCTAGGGGCTTTTGGGCTCTCTGACCACCATGGTTGTTTGACACAAATGGGTCCCTACAGATCAATGCATCTGTGTTATGGAGTCTCAAAAGCCACACCTTGATGACCCACACACACTCCAGTTGGGTGTGGTGCAACTGCTTCTGTCACACTGCAGGTTAACCATCTCCATGTGGGCAGTTGCATATTCTAGGGGCTCTCTGCTCTCTGACCACCATGGTTGTTTGACACAAATGGAGTCCCTACATATCAATGCATCTGTGTTGGAGTCTCAAAAGCCACACCTTGATGACCCACACACACTCCAGTTGGGTGTGGTGATGCAACTACTTCTGTCACACTGCAGGTTCACCATCTCCATGTGTGGCAGTTGCATATTCTAGGGCTCTCTGGGCTCTCTGACCACCATGGTTGTTTGACACAAATGGAGTCCCTACAGATCAATGCATCTGTGTTATGGAGTCTCAAAAGCCACACCTTGATGACCCACACACTCTAGTGGGTTGTGGTGATGCAACTTCTTCTGCCACTGCAGGTTAACCATCTCCATGTGTGGCAGTTGCATATTCTAGGGGCTCTCTGGGCTCTCTGACCACCATGGTTGTTTGACACAAATGGAGTCCCTACAGATCAATGCATCTGTGTTATGGAGTCTCAAAAGCCACACCTTATGACCCACACCACTCCAGTTTTGGTGTGGTGATGCAACTGCTTCTGTCACACTGCAGGTTCACCATCTCCATGTGTGGCAGTTGCATTTTAAGGGCTCTCTGGGCTCTCTGACCACCATGGTTGTTTGACACAAATGAGTCCCTACAGATCAATGCATCTGTGTTATGGAGTCTCAAAAGCCACAACTTGATGACCCACACACACTCCAGTTGGGTGTGGTGATGCAACTGCTTCTGTCACACACTGCGGTTACCATCTCCATGTGTGGCAGTTGCATATTCTAGGGGCTCTCTGGACTCTGACCACCATGGTTGTTTGACACAAATGGAGTCCCTACATATCAATGCATCTGTGTTATGGAGTCTCAAAAGCCACACCTTGATGACCCACACTCACTCCAGTTGGGTGTGGTGATGCAACTGCTTCTGTCACACTGCAGGTTCACCATCTCCATGTGTGGCAGTTGCATATTCTAGGGGCTCTCTGGGCTCTCTGACCACCATGGTTGTTTGACACAAATGGAGTCCCTACAGATCAATGCATCTGTGTTATGGAGTCTCAAAAGCCACACCTTGATGACCCACACACACTCTAGTTGGGTGTGGTGATGCAACTTCTGTCACACTCTGCAGGTTAACCATCTCCATGTGTGGCAGTTGCATATTCTAGGGGCTCTCTGGCTCTCTGACCACCATGGTTGTTTGACACAAATGGAGTCCCTACATATCAATGCATCTGTGTTATGAGTCCTCAAAACCACACCTTGATGACCCACACACACTCCAGTTGGGTGTGTGGTGATGCAACTGCTTCTGTCACACTGCAGGTTACCATCTCCATGTGTGGCAGTTGCATATTCTAGGGCTCTCTGGGCTCTCTGTCCACCATGGTTGTTTGACACAATGGAGTCCCTACAGATCAATGCATCTGTGTTATGGAGTCTCAAAAGCCACACCTTAATGACCCACACACACTCCAGTTGGGTGTGGTGATGCAACGCTTCTGTCACACTGCAGGTTCACCATCTCCATGTGTGGAAGTTGCATATTCTAGGGGCTCTTGGGCTCTCTGACCACCATGGTTGTTTGACACAAATGGAGTCCCTACAGATCAATGCATCTGTGTTATGGAGTCTCAAAAGCCACACCTTGATGACCCACACACACTCCAGTTGGGTGTGGTGATGCAACTGCTTCTGTCACACTGCAGGTTAACCATCTCCATGTGTGGCAGTTGCATATTCTAGGGGCTCTCTGACCACCATGGTTGTTTGACACAATGGAGTCCCTACGTATCAATGCATCTATGTTATGGAGTCTCAAAAGCCACACCTTGATGACCCACACTCACTCAAGTTGGGTGTGGTGATGCAACTACTTCTGTCACACTGCAGTTCAACCATCTCCATGTGTGGCAGTTGCATATTCTAGGGCTCTCTGGGCTCTCTGACCACCATGGTTGTTTGACACAAATGGAGTCCCTACAGATCAATGCATCTGTGTTATGGAGTCTCAAAAGCACACCTTGATGACCCACACACTCCAGTGGGTGTGGTGATGCAACTTCTTCTGTCACACTGCAGGTTAACCATCTCCATTTGTGGCAGTTGCATATTCTAGGGGCTCTCTGGGCTCTCTGACCACCATGGTTGTTTGACACAAATGGAGTCCCTACAGATCAATGCATCTGTGTTATGGAGTCTCAAAAGCCAAACCTTGATGACCCACACACACTCCAGTTGGGTGTGGTGATGCAACTGCTTCTGTCACACTGCAGGTTCCATCTCCATGTGTGGCAGTTGCATATTCTAGTGGCTCTCTGGGCTCTCTGACCACCATGGTTGTTTGACACAATGGAGTCCCTACATATCAATGCATCTGTGTTATGGAGTCTCAAAAGCCACACCTTGATGACCCACACACACTAAGTTGGGTGTTGATGCAACTGCTTCTGTCACACTGCAGGTTAACCATCCCATGTGTGGCAGTTGCATATTCTAGGGCTCTTTAGGTCTCTGACCACCATGGTTGTTTGACACAAATGGAGTCCCTACATATCAATGCATCTGTGTTATGGAGTCTCAAAAGCCACACCTTGATGACCCACACACACTCCAGTTGGGTGTGGTGATGCAACTGCTTCTGTCACACTGCAGGTTCCCCATCTCCATGTGTGGCAGTTGCATATTCTAGGGGCTCTCTGGGCTCTCTGACCACCATGGTTGTTTGACACAAATGGAGTCCCTACATATCAATGCATCTGTGTTATGGAGTCTCAAAAGCCACACCTTGATGACCCACACACTCCAGTTGGGTGTGGTGATGCAACTTCTTCTGTCACACTGCAGGTTCACCATCTCCATGTGTGGCAGTTGCATATTCTAGGGGCTCTCTGGGCTCTCTGACCACCATGGTTGTTTGACACAAATGGAGTCCCTACAGATCAATGCATCTGTGTTATGGAGTCTCAAAAGCCACACCTTGATGACCCACACACACTAAGTTGGGTGTGGTGATGCAACTGCTTCTGTCACACTGCAGGTTTAACCATCTCCATGTGTGGCAGTTGCATATTCTAGGGGCTCTCTGGGATCTCTGTCCACCATGGTTGTTTGACACACAATGGAGTCCCTACATATCAATGCATCTGTGTTATGGAGTCTCAAAAGCCACACCTTATGACCCACACACACTCCAGTTGGGTGTGGTGATGCAACACTCTTCTGTCACACTGCAGGTTCACCATCTCCATGTGTGGAAGTTGCATATTCTAGGGGCTCTTGGGCTCTCTGACCACCATGGTTGTTTGACACAAATGGAGTCCCTACAGATCAATGCATCTTGTTATGGAGTCTCAAAAGCCACACCTTGATGACCCACACACACTCCAGTTGGGTGTGGTGATGCAACTGCTTCTGTCACACTGCAGGTTACCATCTCCATGTGTGGCAGTTGCATATTCTAGGGGCTCTCTGACCACCATGGTTGTTTGACACAAATGGAGTCCCTACATATCAATGCATCTGTGTTATGGAGTCCAAAAAAGCCCACACTCTAGTTGGGTGTGGTGATGCAACTCTTCTGTCACACTGCAGGTTCACCATCTCCATGTGTGGCAGTTGCATATTCTAGGGGCTCTCTGGCTCTCTGACCACCATGGTTGTTTGACACAAATGGAGTCCCTACAGATCAATGCATCTGTGTTATGGAGTCTCAAAAGCCACACCTTGATGACCCACACACACTCTAGTTGGGTGTGGTGATGCAACTGCTTCTGTCACACTGCAGGTTCACCATCTCCATGTGTGGCAGTTGCATATTCTAGGGGCTCTCTGGTCTTTCAGAACCCATGGTTGTTTGACACAAATGGAGTCCCTACATATCAATGCATCTGTGTTATGGAGTCTCAAAAGCCACACCTTGATGACCCACACCACTCCAGTTGGGTGTGGTGATGCAACTGCTTCTGTCACACTCAGGTTCACCCTCTCCATGTGTGGCAGTTGCATATTCTAGGGGCTCTCTGGGCTCTCTGACCACCATGGTTGTTTGACACAAATGGAGTCCCTACAGATCAATGCATCTGTGTTATGGAGTCTCAAAAGCCACACCTTGATGACCCACACACTCTAGTGGGTGTGGTGATGCAACTTCTTCTGTCACACTGCAGGTTAACCATCTCCATGTGTGGCAGTTGCATATTCTAGGGCTCTCTGGGCTCTCTGTCCACCATGGTTGTTTGACACAAATGGAGTCCCTACATATCAATGCATCTGTGTTATGGAGTCTCAAAGACACACCTTAATGACCACACACACTCCAGTTGGGTGTGGTGATGCAACAGCTTCTGTCACACTGCAGGTTCACCATCTCCATGTGTGGAGTTGCATATTCTAGGGGCTCTCTGGCTCTCTGACCACCATATTGTTTGACACAAATGGAGTCCCTACAGATCAATGCATCTGTGTTATGGAGTCTCAAAAGCCACACCTTGATGACCCACACACACTCCAGTTGGGTGTGGTGATGCAACTGCTTCTGTCACACTGCAGGTTCACCATCTCCATGTGTGGCAGTTGCATATTCTAGGGGGCTCTCTGACCACCATGGTTGTTTGACACACTGGAGTCCCTACATATCAATGCATCTGTGTTATGGAGTCTCAAAGCCACACCTTGATGACCCACACTCACTCAGTTGGGTGTGGTGATGCAACTGCTTCTGTCACACTGCAGGTTCACCACTCTCCATGTGTGGCAGTTGCATATTCTAGGGGCTCTCCTGCTCTCTGACCACCATGTTGTTTGACACAATGGAGTCCCTACAGATCAATGCATCTGTGTTATGGAGTCTCAAAAGCCACACCTTGATGACCCACACACTCTAGTGGGTGTGGTGATGCAACTTCTTCTGTCACACTGCAGGTTAACCATCTCCATGTGTGGCAGTTGCATATTCTAGGGGCTCTCTGACCACCATGGTTGTTTGACACAATGGAGTCCCTACATATCAATGCATCTGTGTTATGGAGTCTCAAAAGCCACACCTTGATGACCCACACACACTCCAGTTGGGTGTGGTGATGCAACTTCTTCTGTCACACTGCAGTTCACCATCTCCATGTGTGGCAGTTGCATATTCTAGGGGCTCTCTGACCACCATGGTTGTTTGACACAAATGGAGTCCCTACAGATCAATGCATCTGTGTTATGGAGTCTCAAAAGCCACACCTTGATGACCCACACACACTCCAGTTGGTGTGGTGATGCAACTGCTTCTGTCACACTGCAGGTTCACCATCTCCATGTGTGGCAGTTGCATATTCTAGGGCTCTCTGGCTCTCTGACCACCATGGTTGTTTGACACAAATGGAGTCCCTACAGATCAATGCATCTGTGTTATGGAGTCTCAAAAGCCACACCTTGATGACCCACACACTCTAGTTGGGTGTGGTGATGCAACTGCTTCTTCTCCACTGCAGGTTAACCATCTCCATGTGTGGCAGTTGCATATTCTAGGGGCTCTCTGACCACCATGGTTGTTTGACACAAATGGAGTCCCTACAGATCAATGCATCTGTGTTATGGAGTCTCAAAAGCCACACCTTGATGACCCACACACACTCCAGTTGGGTGTGGTGATGCAACTGCTTCTGTCACACTGCAGTTCACCCATCTCCATGTGTGGCAGTTGCATATTCTATTCTAGGGGCTCTCTCTCACACCATGGTTGTTTGACACAAATGGAGTCCCTACATATCAATGCATCATGTTATGGAGTCTCAAAAGCCACACCTTGATGACCCACACACACTCCAGTTGGGTGTGGTGATGCAACTGCTTCTGTCACACTGCAGGTTCACCATCTCCATGTGTGGCAGTTGCATATTCTAGGGGCTCTCTGGCTCTCTGACCACCATGGTTGTTTGACACAAATGGAGTCCCTACAGATCAATGCATCTGTGTTATGGAGTCTCAAAAGCCACACACCTTGATGACCACACACACTCTAGTTGGGTGTGGTGATGCAACTGCTTCTGTCACACTGCAGGTTCACCATCTCCATGTGTGGCAGTTGCATATTCTAGGGGCTCTCTGTCCACCATGGTTTTTGACACAAATGGAGTCCCTACATATCAATGCATCTGTGTTATGGAGTCTCAAAGCCACACCTTGATGACCCACACACACTCCAGTTGGGTGTGGTGATGCAACTGCTTCTGTCACACTGCAGGTTCACCATCTCCATGTGTGGCAGTTGCATATTCTAGGGGCTTCTGGGCTCTCTGACCACCATGGTGTTTGACACAAATGGAGTCCCTACAGATCAATGCATCTGTGTTATGGAGTCTCAAAAGCCACACCTTGATGACCCACACACACTCCAGTTGGGTGTGGTGATGCAACTGCTTCTGTCACACTGCAGGTTAACCATCTCCATGTGTGGCAGTTGCATATCTAGGGGCTCTCTGACCACCATGGTTGTTTGACACAACTGGAGTCCCTACGATCAATGCATCTGTGTTATGGAGTCTCAAAAGCCACACCTTGATGACCCACACACTCACTCAAGTTGGGTGTGGTGATGCAACTGCTTCTGTCACACTGCAGGTTCACCATCTCCATGTGTGGCAGTTGCATATTCTAGGGGCTCTCTGCTCTCTCTACCACCATGGTTGTTTGACACAAATGGAGTCCTACAGATCAATGCATCTGTGTTATGGAGTCTCAAAAGCCACCCTTGATGACCCACACACTCTAGTTGGGTGTGGTGATGCAACTTCTTCTGTCACACTGCAGGTTAACCATCTCCATGTGTGGCAGTTGCATATTCTAGGGGCTCTCTGACCACCATGGTTGTTTGACAAAATGGAGTCCCTACAGATCAATGCATCTGTGTTATGGAGTCTCAAA
>CAJUXJ010000156.1:0-14154 GCA_910589775.1 Avena eriantha
CTTACCCGACGAACCCGTGGCAGCCTTTTGTGGCGTCAAGGGGGGTGGTGCTGCTTCATCATCAGGTCCTGTAGAGTAGACAATGTAATTTGCCAAGTTGTGATAATGCCGAGTGGCTAAGCTGTAAGATATTTTGCAATGTATGCCACGGGGGGTCGATCGGCTCATGTTTTATTAGTAAAATGTATGTTGTGTTTTTTCCTATGCATTGTTTTGATTGAGCGATCCTCAGGTGCTTCCGCCTTTTAATGGGGTATAACTCGATTGTATATTTTTTGTGTGTTTGTTTTGTATACGCGTTTGTTTTTGTGTCCTCGCGTCTTCTGAGTGGCGAGTCCCCGAGCGCGAGTAGGGTTTGACTTGTGAGCGAGTCCCCGAGCGTGGTGCCCGACCGTATTGGTTGTGATCCTGATGCAGGTTGTGAATGCGTTGTTTGTAACGCGTCTCCTCCCTGCCCGGAGGCCAGTCGCTTGGCGAGCCCTAGGCAGCTCTCTTATTTGGTGTGTCCCCGAGCCGCTTGGGGGTCCCATTTTGTAGAGTCCCCGTGCGTGGTACTTAACCGTTCGAGTCGCTTTGCGCGAGGGTGGGATGGCCAGAGCACTGTGGGAAGCGTGTATCGGATGTCTTGGCCTGGTGGGCCAGTCGGGCTAGGTGACTCAATGGCGGCTCTGGGTTGGCGTTTTCGTGGACGGCCCAAGGCCCTAATATTCCGTGCCCTTGTGCCGCACTACTTAGCCGTGGTCCGGTCGCTCGACCAGAGGTTGACTTCCATAAGTAGCGTATTGCTAATGAGTATGAGTGCGAGTGCCACAAGAATTTGGCGAGTGGGCCACAATTTGTGCGATCCGGATGAATTTCATTATATATGCCAATGGAGTACAATGTGAGGTTCTAAGTATAGAACTTTCTGAGAGGTTTACATTCCATGGCCTCCGACCTCTATTTGGCCATCACCCCGTATGTCGATGAGGTAGTAGGCTGTTGTTACCACGGACTTGCGCCTATGGCGAATGGCCCCTCCGATGGGGGGAGAGCTTGTGTATGCCCTTATTGTGTTGGGCCAGTGATAGGACCATGTCACCTTCCTGGAAGGTGCAAGTTCGCACTCAGCGGCTGTGTTATAGCGGCGAAGTCCTTGCTGGTATATGGTGTTGCGGGAGCGAGCCAGGTCGCGTGCCTCGTCGAGTTGGTTGAATGCTCTCTTGGCGGGCGATCTCGTTGGCCGCCCTCGACGTAGTTGGCGTTCGAGGGGAGTCGTGCTCCAGGTCCTGTTGGCATTACGGCTTCGGCGCCATACACCATGAAGAAGGCGTGAAACCCGGTTGATCGGTTGACGGAGGTGCGGATCCCCCATATCACAGAGGGGAGCTCGTCGACCCAACATCCTAGGGTGGTGCTCTAGGGGCACCTACAGTCGCGCCTTGAGCCCCGTGGAGGACGCTTGGTTGGCGCATTCTTCTTGGCCATTTGATTCCGGGTGGGTGACTGATGCGAGGTCGAGTTGGATGCCGTGCTCCTCACAGAATTCCGCCATGGCCCCCTTAGATGGTGGCCGTCTTGCCGTCGCACTTTTTGATCGGCTTGGCCTCGACCCATTTGGTGAACTTGTCGACTGTGCGACCAGGAGGTGAGTGAACCCAGACGGGGCCTTCTTGAATGGGCCTACCATGTCCATGCCCCATACAACGAATGGCCACGTGATGGCGATTGTCTTGAGTGCCGAACAATGAAGGTGCGTGTGGTTTGGCGTACTTCTGGCACCGCGACGCATTGTTGGACGATGTTGGTGTGGCGTCAGCGTGTGCGGTGAGCCAGTAGAAACCGTGCCGCATGGCCTTGGCGACTAGCGCCTTGGCGCCGGCATGATGGCCGCAGTCGCCGGCGTGCATGTCCTGGGATGTCGGGCCTTCTTCTTCTGTACACAGCGCTTAACACATCGCTGTGACGCTGACGCTTGCTTGTGCATCTCACCGTTGATGATGACGAAGGATTTGCAGCGGCGACGATATCATTCGCGCCTCTCGTTGCGGGTAGGATTGGTTTGTGTTCCCCAGGAAGGCGACGTATCGTTTCGCTTCCAGTGCTAGGTTCCACAACCAATGGCGACTAAGGCCGGTTCTGGTTGCAGTGGGATCCCGACGTCGATCTCCTTCGGTGGGCTGACTGAGGGTTTGTGGATGATGTCGAGGAAGACGCCTACTAGTGGTGCCTATCGGTTCGATCCGATGTGGGAAAGGGTGTCTGCCTCCTCATTTTTACGCCTATCGATCCACTCGACGGAATAGTTCGTCAAAGTGTCCCCCCACTTGTCGACGGCTTTGCGGTATGCGATCATTGTTGGGGAGACAGTGTCGCATGTCCCCCCCGCCACTTGGGCCGGCGACTAGGTCGGAGTCGCCATAAACTCGTCGTAGGCGGTTTGATGTTCATCTCCTTGGCAGCTCTCATGCCGTGGAGGAGAGGCCTCGTATTCTGCCATGTTTTGTGCTGCAGGGCGAGTTGAAAGTTGAGGGGGAAGCACATAGCGGAGCTTGTCTCCTTTGGGGAGGTCAGTATGACCCTAGCCCCCGCACTGTAACACTACCTCGGTGATTACGCTCTTAGTTACATGCCTGGATGAACGAAAGTGGTTAAAATAGTACGGTGGGGCCCAGGGCCACTCACGGTAGACCTTGCGGCCGTCCTAAACCACTTTCAGACATCGGGACAAGAACGAGCGGTGTAATCGGCAGGCGAAGGGATCAACTACATACACAAATGAGTATGTATGCAAGCCACATACAACAGTCCTCAGAGCCATTCCATCTAAAAGAAATAGAATATTGCAACGCCAAACGACAAGATTCAAATATCCTAGATAGAGATAATAATTTAGGATAGCTCCTCATACAACACACACTCAGAGTATCAGGCGAAGCGGAAGACAAGATCCGAGTACGGATAAGAAGCAAATCAGCATAAGATGCCCCATAAATAAACACATCCCGCCCACAGATCTCACGGATCCCCGTTCCCCCCCGGAATCTCTACACTACACACGAACGAATGCGCCAACATCATCTGTCTCTTCCACACCCAGTATCCATCTTGCGGGTATACCTGTTCATCTGAATCAAACAATTTTATCGTGTGAGACCCCCTAGGGGTACTCCGCAAGTCTTTATGCCGCTAAAGGGGACACAACCTGGGGTGACGCAATTGCAGCAAAAGAATACCTAACAATTCTACAGATACTCGCTAACCATCCGCCTAACCAATGATAGACAGATGTCCGTGAATTAAGAACAATATTTATAATAACAGTATAATTAACAGATCCATCCTCCTCCTCGCTTACCAACAAGGAAGCGGACGAACAACCCATCATCCGTTGGCAGTTTTATTAACCATTCCATGTATTACACTATTTACTAGTCAAGTACTTAGTCAAATTAAAAGCGGTACTTTAGTTATACTTGTCTATGATCGAGAAACTGTGCTCCAAGTCATCCATAACCGCGGACATGGCTTTCAGAAAGATTTACCCTGCAGGGTGCACGAATAGCAACACACACTCGATCAACCCGGAAAAACCAAATCAAATCCCAAAGAGGCATTCACGACAAAGCAATCACAGGATTCAGAAATATTTCAGGGGGGCACCCAATTAAGCTACCCACAACGAAGTTGGCCGGCTCCGTCATAAACAGTTCAGATTTTTTATAATGACATGATGCATGCTTCAATCAGAACAAGGACTGCATAGATAGAACGGGCTCGTCGCGCTGATCGATTTAGACATATTATCTGCCCAATTTGGAGTTACAGAATTAAATTTATTATTTATTAAGAAAAGGGCATTTTATTGTAATTTTAATCATCTCGAAAATTTAAATTGTTCAAACAATATTTTGAATAGCATATTTGAATCCTCACATTTTTCTGATTCCAAAACATATATTATTTGTATTGTTTGGATTTGTATTTGAAAAGTTATTTAAATCTGATTTGAATTTGAATTTAAATCATTTTGGAAAAGGCTTTAATTAAAAACAGACACAGGGAACTTTTATTACTCAGTCCGAGCTACCCCAGTCGCTGACGAGTGGGTCTGGCCTGACTGGGTGAAACGACGCGGTGAAAGACGTTTTGCACCGGGGCAGAGGCTAGCCGGGGCTGACGTGCGGGCCCAACGGGGATGCGGAGCCCACGTGACAGTGGCAGCGGTGGGCTGGCCAACTGGCGGGGCAGGGGAGCGCGGGTTACGGCCCGAGGAACCTGGGGGGTTTTCGGCAAGATTGCAGGGCGGCTGACTAGTGGGCCACGAGGTACCGCAGGTTGAGAGCGTAAAAAAAAGGGGGGCTTTTGTAAAATACCACAGGCCCTACTGTTGCTCTTCTTTCTCTGAATCACGGACAGGGCGGTGCTCGACCACACGGGGTGCGTCGCGCGGCGTGGTTCGAACCCGGGTCACGGGCGCGGCGCTGAGGGGGCTAGCCAGTGCGGTGGTTTACGGGGTGGGACAGGAGGTGGAGGACGCAGGCTAGTTAGGTCGCTGCGCGGCGCAGCGACGAGAGAAACACCGTCGGCCGCCGCGCACCGAGGCCGTTCGACGATTTGTCCGGCGAGCACTGGCGATTACAGCGAGGCGGAGGTTGTCAGGGGGGAGTACTGCTCACCGCGGAGGGGACGGTGGAGTTGGATCGAGCTAGGAGGCACCGGAGTGGCGAGGACGCAGGCGCTCCCCGGCGTTAGGGTTTCGGACGGCGAGGTTTCTCTCTGGCGAGCTAGGCCTTCTCCTCCTTACTGGCACGTACGGGGCGACGCAGAGGATGGTCCTCGTCCTTCCTCGACAACCACAGCTCCTCGCCACCGGCTGTACGAGGGGGGGGGGACGGTGGAGACCGACGGGTCACCGGCCGGTGAGAGAAAGTAGCGGGGGAGGAGAGATGGTTTGCAGCGCGAGGCCGGGAGTGGTTTGGTAAGGCAGAGGAAGGAGGGGAAGGGATAAGGGCGAGCCTAGAGGGAGGGGATGCCGTGGGGGTAGCGGTGGTGGAAAAAGGTGGCTCGGCCACCTTTCCACCTCGCTCTCACGTGCTCGTCGTGGGGTCGGCAGAGGGGCTGCCAGTAGGCCTAGGGCGAGAGGAGGGGCCGGCTTGGAGCTAGGGGCGTCGGGTGGGCTGCTGTGGCAGGGGAGAGAGCTAGAGAGAGAGCTAGGGTAGGATGGAGTAGGCTCGGGTTTAGGGTTTTGGTTAGGGGTAGGGCTTCGGCCTGGGGTAGGTTAGGGCTGGTTGTAGGGAGTGGAGAGGGGAGGTGGTGGCCCCTTGCTGGCCGAGAGAGGAAGGGAGGGTGGCTCGGCATGGAGAGAGAAGAGAGAGAGGGGTTTAGGGTTTTGGTGAGGAAAGTGGAGAGAGAGAGAGATGGTAGGGTGAGGGTTGAGTTTTAGTTAGGGTTAGGTTAATACCCATTAGCACAAGCATGGGTGGCAAGGGGAGGGGAGAGAGGGAGATGGGTGTAATCCACATGAGCATAAGCAAGCACGAAGGGTAAGGAGATGGTCATGGGGATGATCTTACAAGATCATGCATGGCACTACACATGTGAGGTGGATGAGGTTTGATGGCACAAGGCAAGAAAGCAAAGCAAGGGTAGAAAGATTGAGAGAAAGAGAGAGATGAGAAGATGATCCACTAAAAAAATCAATAAAACCAAAGGAGAACACATGGTGGTGATGGTTGCATGGCCCATGCAAAGTATTTAATGCCATGTGTTAATCTTGTGAAAAAAAATAAAAAAAAAAATAACATGGCATTATGGTTATGCATTTCCCAAGAATGTGGAGTAAAGGCCAAGCAAAGGAATTAAAGGAAAAGCTCCATGTGGGAGTAGAAGGGGATGACCATATTTGAATAAAATTGGGACTGCTAGTGTGTATGTTCCACTAAATTTTAGTAAGCCCAATAATATCCCAACCTGAGCATAAACTCCCAAAACAACCCATATGGAAGCTAGAGAAAAGTTCCACCCACAAGGCATGCAAAGGTGTCCATGTGGCTCCATAAAACAATAATGTGGAAACAATATGGTGCATATATGAGAGCATGTGGAGTAGAAGTGGATCCATCCCAACCTATATGAGCTAGAGATGAAAACAAAATAAGATGCAAAGCTCACATGTAGTCGGATGGTGGAATTATAAGGTGGTGACAAGAAAGGTGGTGGAGTTAATAAAAGATATGCCCCAACTCAACTTGGGCATTAAACAATATATCAAAACCAAATACAATATCAAGAGGCAAATACAATTAATAATGCATATGAGAGAAGAACCAAAGAAAAGGGTTTTATATGATGCTCAAATGCAAGGTGGCATGATGACATGAGCATGATATAATTATGATGCAACAATTATATATAGGAAGTAGCCATTATATTACTAGACCAAGTAGCATTACAATTGTTAGACAATTGGGATGCTACAACTCTCCCCCACTAAACAGGAATCTCGCCCCGAGATTCTAGGAAGAAGAAGAAGACTCAAAGAGGGTAGGATACTTGGCACGGAGCTCATCTTCACGTTCCCAAGTGGCTTCATCAACGGAATGGTGCGACCACTGCACCTTGCAGAACTTGATGGACTTGTTGCGAGTCCTTCTTTCTGCGACTTCAAGAATTTTTATGGGGTGTTCTTGATAAGACAGATCTTCTTGGAGATTGATGAGTTCATGGTCCACGGTCCTGCCGGGATCCTTGAAGCACTTCTTGAGTTGAGAGATGTGGAAAACATCATGGACCTTGAGTTTTTCAGGGAGCTCAAGAGCATAAGCAACTTCTCCTCTTCTTCCACGAATTTTGAAAGGACCGATGTATCTAGGAGCCAGCTTTCCTTTGATACCAAAGCGGTGCGTGCCTCTCATGGGAGTGACACGAAGGTAAACGAGATCACCAGGGACATACTCCATGTCCGTGTGCTTTCTGTCATAATTGCTCTTCTGGCGACTTTGAGCAATCTTCAGATTTTCAAGAATGATGTGAACTTTCTCCTCCGCTTGAGTTACAATGTCGGGGCCAAACAATATTCTTTCACCTGCGCCCGACCAACCAATCGGAGTTCTGCATTTGCGACCATAGAGAGCCTCAAATGGTGCCATCTTTAGACTTTTCTGGAAACTGTTGTTGTAAGAGAATTCAGCATAAGGAAGACATTCTTCCCACTTCATGCCGAAAGAGATAACGCAAGCACGGAGCATATCTTCCAGAATCTGATTGATCCTTTCAACTTGTCCTTGCGACTGAGGGTGGTAAGCTGTGCTGAAGTTTAATTTTGTTCCCAAAGCATTTTGGAAACTTCCCCAGAACTTGGAAGTGAAGATGCTTCCACGGTCTGAACTGATCTCAAGAGGAACTCCATACAGAGAGACAATTCTGTTGATATAGAGCTCAGCCAACTGAATTGCAGAAATTGTTTCCTTGACTGGAAAGAAGTGAGCTACTTTGGAAAGCCTGTCAATGACAACAAAGATTGCATTGTTGCCCTTCTGCGACCTTGGAAAACCAGTGATGAAGTCCATCTCTACTTTCTCCCATTTCCATTCCGGAGGCTTCAATGGCTGTAGAAGACCGGAAGGTTTCTGATGGACAGCTTTAACTCTGCGACAGACATCACACTCCGAGACATACTTGGCACAATATCGTTTCAAACCAGGCCACCAATATTGTGTTTTCAAGTCCATGTACATCTTAGTGCTGCCAGGGTGGATAGAAAGAACAGAATCATGCGCCTCCTTGAGAACTTGCTCTCTTAAACCCGGGTAGTTCGGAACAAACATCCGGTGTTCAAAGAAAAGAGTGCCTTGGTCGTCTACGTGGAAAGACTCATACTTCGGAAGCTGAATGTTGGAGATGATCTTTTTAGTGTAAGGATCACCAAGTTGAATGGAACGAACTTTTCTTCCAAGAGAGGTGTTGCTAGAAGGTTCAGAAGATACCCTTGATCCACAATTTCAAGGTTGAGCTTGCGGAATTCCTCGCACAAGAGAGGCTGTTGTTCTTCCACCATGAGATTGTTGACATAAGCTTTTCGGCTGAGAGCATCGGCCATGACATTGGCTTTGCCCGGAGTGTAGTTGATGGTCAAATCGAAATCATTGATTGTTTCAATCCACCTCCTCTGACGAAGGTTGAGATCAGGCTGTGTGAAGATATACTTCAGACTCTTGTGATCAGAAAAGATCTCACAACGGTTGCCAAGCAAGTAATGCCTCCATACTTTCAAAGCAAAGACAACTGCTGCGAGTTCGAGGTCATGTGTAGGATAGTTGATCTCATGCGTCTTCAACTGTCGAGAGGCATAAGCAACAACTTGTTTTTCTTGCATAAGGACCGCACCCAATCCTTGCAATGAGGCATCACAGAATATCTGGAAAGGCTTTGATGTATCTGGAGGAACCAAGACTGGTGTGGAAGTGAGCTTCTCTTTGAGTGTTTCAAAGCTTGCTTGACATGCAGGAGTCCAAAGGTATTTCTTGCCTTTCTTGAGGAGATCGGTAAGAGGCTTCGCAATCTTTGAGAAGTTTTGAACGAAGCGACGACAGTAACTGGCCAAACCAAGGAAACTCCGGACTTCTTTGACATTTATGGGTGGAAGCCAGTCCATAATTGTCTTAATAGTTTCTGGGTTGACGGCAATGCCCTTGGCAGAGATGACGTGACCAAGGTAGGTGACTTGAGGCAGCCAAAACTCACACTTGGAGAACTTTGCATACAGGCGGTTCTCACGAAGCTTGTTTAGGACACACCGAAGGTGTTCTTCATGTTCTTCTTTTGACTTAGAATAGACTAGAATGTCATCCAGATAGACCACAACGAACTTATCAAGATACTCCATGAAAACCGAGTTCATAAGCCTCGAGAAGGTGGCAGGTGCATTGGTGAGACCGAAAGACATGACCGTGTACTCATACAGGCCATAGCGGGTGGTGAAAGCTGTTTTGGGAACATCTTCCTTGCGAATCTTGATTTGATGATAACCACTTCTCAAATCAAGCTTAGAGAATACCACAGCTCCAGCTAGCTGATCGAAGAGATCATTAATCCGCGGAAGGGGATATTTATTCTTGATGGTTTTAGCATTGAGTGCCCGATAGTCAACACAAAGTCTATCAGTCTTGTCTCGCTTCTTCACAAAGATGGTTGGACTACCCCAAGAAGAAGTACTGTGCTGAATGAAACCCAACTTCTCTTGTTCATCCAACTGACGTTTGAGTTCAGCCAACTCAGCAGGACCCATTTTATAAGGCCGCTTGGAGATAGGAGCGGTACCAGGTTCAAGTTCAATGACAAACTCAACCTCACGATCCGGAGGCATACCTGGCAACTCTTCAGGAAAGACATCTGGAAACTCACAGACTACAGGAACACTCTGAATACCTTCCATAGCATCATCATTCAGAGCCGCCAAAGAATAAAGCTGAATTGCAGGAGTCAGACTTGGAGAATAGACTATATGGCCTTCAGGAATTTTCAGAGAAACCGAACGTTCAGCACAATCAATCACAGCTGCATTTGCTGTTAACCAATCCATGCCCAAGATAACATCAATATCAGAATTGCCCAGAATAATTAAGGAAGCCGGAAACGAAGAGCCACCAATCTCAATTTGATTGCCATGGCTGATTTTAGAAGATGCCATTGTTGCTCCAGGAGAAAGGACCATTAAACGCTTGGGGAGAGGATCCATATAACCCATTCTCATCAGCAAACTTGTGAGAGACAAAAGAATGCGAAGCACCAGAATCAAACAAAACTCGTGCAGGAACTGAGTTAACAGGAAGCATACCCATGACAACTCCAGGTGCATGCTCAGCTTGAGCGACGTTGACACAGTTGGCACGAGCAACCGTAGACCCAGGCTTGGTGTTGATGTTGAGAGCCCGAGGTGGAGGTGCACGAATCATAGGAGCACTTGCCGCAGGTCTTGGAGGTGGTGGTGGAAGAGCTTTGTTGTTCATTGGACAATTCCAGTGCTGATGCCCAGTGTTTCCACAAGTATAGCAAGCACCAGGTGGACGTGGAGCAACGTAGCCAGGGACTCCGCCAGGCGCTCCAGGGTAGTTGTGGTTGTAGCCCCTGGGAGCCGCAGTGAAGGAGTTTGGTGGCCTTGGTGCGTAGCTTGACGGTCTTGGTGGAGCAGGGAGCGACGGTGGGGTGTTAGGAACCCAGACACGACGCTTAGAAGGAGCTGTCATAGCAGAAGAGCTTGCTGTATCACGGCTGTGTTTCTTTGACTCCTCAAACACTTGCCTACTTGCTTCTTCCTGCAGAGCTGTGTGTTGGAGTTCCAGAAAAGACGCCGGCCTTGCATGAGTGATTGCATATTTGATGGAAGCATTGAGGCCTTGCCGAAACCTCTTTTGCTTCTTCTTGTCATCAGAGATCTCATCGCCACCATAACGAGAAAGGTTCATGAAGTTTCTGATGTAGGTGTTGACATTGTCAGTGCCCTGCTTGAGGTTGAGAAACACTTCCTTCATCCTTTCCATGACAATTTCTGACAGATATTGCTCTTTGAAAGCAGCAGTGAATTGCTCCCAAGTAGGCTGAAAACCAGAGAGATCTGCCTTGAGGTAATTTTCCCACCAGAGAGCTGCATCTCCCTTCAGAAGGTGAGTGGCACATTTGACCCATTCTTGCTCGGGAACATCCGCAGTCATCAGCAACCTTGACACTTCACGAAGCCAATCATCCGCATCAAGTGGCTGATCAGACACCTCAAATTGGCGTGGGTTGAACTTGAGAAAACTCTTGATGTCTCCTCGCTTGGGAGGTGGAGGTAGCGGAACAAACTCATTCCTCCTCACGCTTTCCTCGAAGCGCTGCTGGTTCTGCTGCATAGTGCCCAAAGCATTTGCAATACTTGCCAAAGCAGCCCCAAGTTCAGGTGGTATGTCCTCCTCAGAACGGCGTGGTGGTGCCATCCTGTGATTGATATAAAACACAAGTCAGTACTATAATGGAGAATGATAATAATCCAAAATAGTACCAAAATGGAATTAACCAAGATTAAAGGATGCAATTCACTGAGATGATATTAAAATATCAACAAAGTTCAAGGCAACTAGAAGATATTAAGCATAACGCACACGACTGAACAAGGAGTGTGGTACACAAACTAACAAAGAAAAAATTTCCGCAAATTTCGGCATTAAAATACCACTATATGCGCAAAACCACTTAACGAATCAAGATTAGTAACTCTACTAGTTCAATATACAAGAGCAAATGATAAAAGTAGTGGTATGGTCGCGACTCCATCCCGCACTCAAATCATTACTCCGCACATGAATCAGTAAAACACATATCCCAACACCTTCTTCTTAAGATGAACCTAAAGATTGGTAACTACGAAAAAGAACACCCCAACAAGATAACGTCGGATAACAAAGAGTAAGATAGATCGCATCGGTATACAACGAATCAGAATAGATCGCGTCGGTTTACAAAGGCCTGTCGGTATGGAATGTACCAACAGTTGATAACCAAAAGGCAGATAGTGATAACATTTGGATGCAACAGATAGACAAGGAATTCACACACACACACACACACAACCTATGGTACTACGGAACCCAGAACACGTGAATCCTAGTTTGAATTTTAGAAGAGGATTGAAAACGTTACACTTCCTTACCAGAAAAGGTGGGTGGGTGGGTAAGAAGAAAAATGGAAGCAGTCCTACTCTCACGTTTGTTTTTCCCTAGTATACATAACTACCAAAATATTTGCTAGACTGACAACGACCATTTTGGCTGAGACCCTGAAGGGCGGGATGGCTCTGATACCAATTGTAACTACCTCGGTGAATTACGCTCTTAGTTACATGCCTGGATGAACGAAAGTGGTTAAAATAGTACGGTGGGGCCCAGGGCCACTCACGGTAGACCTTTCGGCCGTCCTAACCACTTTCAGACATCGGGACAAGAACGAGCGGCGTAATCGGCAGGCGAAGGGATCAACTACATACACAAATGAGTATGTATGCAAGCCACATACAACAGTCCTCAGAGCCATTCCATCTAAAAGAAATAGAAATATTGCAACGCCATACGGCAAGATTCAAATATCCTAGATAGAGATAATAATTTAGGATAGCTCCTCATACATCACACATCAGAGTATCAGGCGGAAGCGGAAAACAAGATCCGAGTACGGATAAGAAGCAAATCGGCATAAGATGCCACATAAATAAACACATCCCGCCCACAGATCTCACGGATCCCCGTTCCCGGAATCTCTACACCGAATGATCGTTGCCAACATCATCTGTCTCCTCCACCCAGTATCCATCTTGCGGGTACACCTGTTCATCTGAATCAAACAATTTATCGTGTGAGACCCTAGGGGTACTCAGCAAGTCTTTATGCCACTAAAGGGGACACAACCTGGGGTGACGCAATTGCAGCAAAAGATAATAACTAACAATTCTATAGATACTCGCTAACCATCCGCCTAACCAATGATAGACGGATGTCCGTGAATTAAGAACAACAGTTATAACAGTATAATTAACAGATCCATCCTCCTCCTCGCTTACCAACGAGGAAGCGGACGAACAACCCCCATCATCCGTTGGCAGTTTTATTAACCATTCCATGAGTATTGCACTATTTACTAGTCAAGTACTTAGTCAAATTAAAAGCGGTACTTTAGTTATACTTGTCTATGATCGAGAAACTGTGCTCCAAGTCGTCCATAACCGCGGACACGGCTTTCAGAAAGATTTACCCTGCAGGGGTGCACGAATAGCAACACACACTCGATCAACCTCGGAAAAACCAAATCAAAACCCAACGAGGCATTCACGACAAAGCAATCACAGGATTCAGAAATATTTCAGGGGGCCACCCCATTAAGCTACCCGCAACGAAGTTGGCCGGCTCCGAGACGGACCCAAGGTTTGCGTCAATGGCTGTAAACGACTGGGAACCCGAAAATGTGACTGGGCTTGTCGATACCGCGAAAACACTCACGATCCAAAACAGTACAGGTGCTCCTCGCACAATCTTAAATAAAACAGTAACATGGCATAAGTACAGGATAGTAATAAAGCCCCAAACTACTTGTGGCCCCAAGAAATAAGAATGAATCAAGCTCTGGCTCAGGGGGGTCCATAAGGCCTCCCGGATGTGGATAGTGCGAATAGTCAAGGAACAGGAATCAAGTACTCGGGGTCCTACGGGACACAAGTGAGCATGAAAAACCAAATAGCAGATATTGCTCACCGGTGCCTCTTTCATTAGTTATCCCATTACTACTCAGGTTAAGTTGTTTAGGTACCTCGTTATTCATCAGACACTCACATACCCTACACATGCTTTTCTACGACTCGCATGGCTCAAACAACTCCTGTAGTAATGGCTCATGGGATGGAGGAACAAGCTTCGGTGGGGTTTAAAAGTAAAGGCTATGCAGTACTTGGGATTCAATTTAATGCAATCGCGACTCAATGATGCAAGAATAAGATAGAGGCAATAGGTACTATATGTATGCAAGCATGTGGTAGTGCTTGCCTGGCAGCTCAGTTGAAGCGAGAGATGGATCTGGGTAGTACTCCTGTGATTCCTGGTAATTCTCCTGCTGGGCGTCTATTCGAAGAAGAACCAAACAAACAAGGGCCAACATAAATAAAGTGCACAAGCATATGAATTAAAATGCGACAAGCAAACAAGCATGCCATGATGAATGATGCACAATTTACATGGCATTAAAGTAGCATGGCATGGTGAGGTGTGGATACAAGAATAAAGCATTTTATTATTTATTTAGTCAAGTTTTATTGTCATAAACAGTTCAGATTTTAATAATGACATGATGCATGCTTCAATTCAGAACAAGGACTGCATAGATAGAACGGGCTCGTCGCGCTGATCGATTTAGACATATTATTTGTCAAATTTGGAGTTATAGAATTAAAGTTATTAATTTATTAAGAAAAGGGCATTTTATTGTAATTTTAATCATCTCGAAATTTTAAAGTGCTCAAAAATATTTTGAATGGCATATTTGAATTCCTCACATTTTTCTGATTCAAAAACATATATCATTTGTATTATTTGGATTTATATTTAAAAGTTATTTAAAATCTGATTTGAATTTGAATTTAAACAATTTGAAAAA
>CAJUXJ010000157.1:0-48609 GCA_910589775.1 Avena eriantha
GTTTCATGGGGAACGCTTTCAACATTGCACTTGTACTTTGTACCCTGTTGATATTATGTTCTTTTGCTTACGGATCCTGGTGGTGTGAAATAAAAGTGGAACTTGTAAGATCATGGAGTTTGTATGTGTGTTAGAGAAACGTCTGGGCCGCTAGCCTAAGCCATGCCTAATCATGGTGGAAACTTGCAGCATCACCATAATGAGCACTCTATGAAGCATACTCAATAAAAACCTATGCAAATAGCAAATAAAAAGATCGCTGAGATGCTCATTGTCTGCTTGCCTAGTCATTTTGATTATGGGAAAGCTCCCGTATCATGTGCAAGGGGTACCCCATTGGCGGTTCTTAATAAGACACATATACTTACAATGACAAGAGCTTAGTCGTGACTAAAGTTGAGTAGCATGAGGATCGGTCTTCGTAACTAAGGGGCATGAGATTTCGGTTTATAACTTGTCAAGCATATCCTCTTAGTTGTGTCACTTTAACCTTAATCACCTTCAAGATGCTTATGATAGGGGCAATGAGAGCTGAAAACTACAAGTACCATAATTTTTGGAAGCTCTTTATGAGACTTGAATCCCTACTTCCTTTTTACAAAAAGGCCTTTCTTCCACCATTATATTGAGTCTCCACCTTCTAACTTTATGCACCTACTTTGAGAGCATAGTGGCCATTATTAGTTCTATGTGCATTGTCCCAAGACTAGTTGATTGATGCATAACTTGTTATTGCTTGTTTTAAACTATTGTATCTAGTCACTCTTATGAACTTTGAAGGTGTCCTATGCATTTATATTTGCTACTCTATTGAGGGGCAAGCTGAATACTTTTATGCTATGTTTTCTTTATGTGAAACAAACAAACGTCTTGCAAAGCATTGTTATGCATGAATCTTTTGTTTGTGCATTTTCATGTTAAAACATAGTTTCTTTGCTTATTTGCTAGAACTTTGTCTTTCATGTTATGATTGAAGTACTATGATCCCAGCTTTGAATGTTTTGCAAATATTTTGATCAAGTCTTTGATGGTGCATGTCACCTCAAAAATTCTTTCTTTTTATCACTTACCTACTCGAGGAGGAGCAGGAGTTAAGCTTGGGGATGTTGATACATTGTAAATGTATCTATATTTTTTGATGTTTCATGCTTAGTTTTATCCATTTTCTTGTGTTTTGTTCCAACTTTGGAGTACTTTTATTATGATTTCTTTGACTAACCTATTAACAAGAGCCACAGTGCTAGCTGCCTGTTTTCTGCGGTTTTTGGTTCCAGGAAAGTCAAAAAATGAATATTCTCGAAATTGGACGGGACAAAAGCCAAAGTGCCTATTTTTCCGAAAGGGATCAAGTGCCAGAATACTAGACGAAGAGGGGCCAGGGGCCGGCCACACCACCTGGCCGCGCGGCCAGGCTTGGCCCGCGCCAGGGGGTGGTCTGGCCGACCCTAGCACCCCCTCGGTCTCTCCTTCCACCTATAAGTTGCCTTCGAGACGAAAACCCTAGGTACCCGATCAAAAATCCACGAAAGAGTCTATAGCCGCCGTCGTCTCTGTCCCTAGATCGGGGGGATCTGAAGCTCTTCCCGGCACCCTACCGGAGAGGAGAATTCACCCTGGATGCCTTCTTCATCACCATGCAAGCCTCTGGTGTGATGCGTGAGTAGTTCATCCTTGGACTATGGATCCATGTAGTAGCTAGATGGCTGGTTTCTCCTCCTTTGTGCTTTCATGTTTAGATCTTCTGAGCTCCGTTCATGATCAAGATCATCTATTTGTAATTCATACATGTTGTGTTTGCGGGGATCCGATGGATATTGAGATGCTATTTCAGATTGATTATTGATTCTATCATGTCTTTGTTATTTGAGATCTTGAATGCTTTCCGTTGTTAGTAGCTATCTTGGCCAAGTAGATGCTAGCAACTCCAAGAGTTAGTATTTATGCTCGATAGTGGGCTCATGCCTCTGGTAATCTGGGGAAGTGATAGAAATCTCTAAGGTACTAGATGTGATGTTGCTACTAGGGAGAAAACAACGATCCTTTGTTCATAGAACAATTGTATTGTTTACTTTACACACAGTTCGTAAAGCAATAATCTGTTGCTTGCAACTTAATACTGGAGAGGGTTCGGATGATAACCTGAAGGTGGATTATTAGTCATAGATGCAGTTGGATGGCACTCTATGTATTATGTTGTAATGCCCAATAAAGTCTCAAAGGAGTCAAGATGATTAGTATATGCATGTATTGCTTTCTCAGTGTTTGTCAATTGCCCGCTGTAATTTGTTCACCCAACATGTTATCTATCTAAGGAGAGCCACCTCTAGTGAACTATGGATCCCGGTCCTTTTACTTTACATACAATCTACAACTGTTTACTACTTTGTGTTTACTTTCTGCAAACTTTTACTTCTTTCCATTCGATACGTTTAATTCTTTGTTTTCCGCAAAAAACGGTGAGATTGACAACCTCATCGCAAGTTGGGGCCAAAGTTCTGTGGTTGTGTTGTGCAGGTCTCCACGTTGCTACTAGCACCGGTAGTGCGCCCTGCCAAAGTTCAGCGAGTAACACCTTTGAGGTGTTTCCTTGCTCCTACTGGTTCGATTAAATCTTTGTTTCATAACTGAGGGAAACTTGCTGCTGTGCTCATCATGCCTTTCTCTTGGGGTTCCCAACGAGCTCTACATCAACACCGCCTTCAAGCATTTTTCTGGGCGCCGTGCATTGAGCCATCACCTTGTATTTCGGAATGCCCTGTATTTCGGAGTGTGTTTTGTGGGCTCCGCCCATGGCAGTGCACGTAGGTTAACTGAGCGGTTTACCGGCTACCAAATCTACAATTATAGAGAAGTACGCACGTTCCTACAAAGCAGTTTCTCATTCAATATATTTTAGCTTGGATGTTAACCGATGGATACGGCTAGCATAGGACGTTACGGCTTCATTCTTCCACGAAAAGAAACAAACCCTTCTTCTTCTTCTGTCTAGAGCAAAAGAAAACAATATATTGAATAGCGATGGATTTTACTAGATATGGTTCCTCGATTAGTCGCGTGGGTGAGGACCTAGATTTGGTGCAGGAGATTGTTTTAAGGTTAGCGTCTACAAAATCTTTGATCCGTTGCAGTATCCTCAACAAAGCTTGGTATACTGCACTCAAAGAGCCTGGATTTCTTTCGCGTTATATGAAGAAAAATTCGCCATCATGCTTAGTATTTCTTGTTGATTATCATTGGATGCTTGAGGTTCGTAATAGGCTACAGGAGCTTGAATATTCATCTAAAGATGAAACATCTCTAGCTATTTGTTCGAACTTAGATTCAACATATCTTCTAAGGGAATTGGTCGTCTGCTATCGAAACGGAGCAGTCCTCATTCAGGTCTTTCCACATGGTTCTAGAGATCCTGGGTACTATGTTAATTGTCCTTCCAGGTCTCCAGATTTGTTCACTTTCCTTGCCTCACCTGTTACACGAATGCCATCAATGTTGAAGAGTGATACAGATCATTCATATGGGCAATTCTTTTTGATTCCAAGTGCTGCTAGATCAGGAATGACATTCTTTCGTAGAAATATATTCAATGTTTGCAAGGTTTCATATCATGGTGTTACTGCTAATACAACATCTAGAATATTTTTGCATGTCTGTATTCAGCAAAATGGTCAATGGGAGATGCATATTTCTGACCCAATTCCTGTGCCAACACGAACCACTTACCTTAGTCAGCCTGAAGGAATCCTGATAGGCAAAGACCTGTTTATGGCATATGTTGTAGGCCTTCTTCTGTGTTACAACATATCCACACATTTAACTTCTGTGATACAATTCCCTGAATCAGTCAGGCTGACAACGAAGGACGAGAGGAATTATTATATTTCAAAGGATAGATCAGGAAACATTTTACTAGCTGCCTTTTCTAGTGATGGTATACTAACAACTTGGTTCCTTGACTACAACAATGGTCAAAATAAGTGGATCATCCAAACAATGTTAGATCTGCCTATTGCATGCATAACTGCTTTTGGATGGGATATTGAAGATTACTGGAAGGAAAGACTTGGTAGTATCTGTGAGAATTGCAATCTCCCAGTTTGTGGTGTGTTGCGTGTTATAACAATGTCAGCTGATGGTCGCTATGTTCTGATGACAGTTGATTTTGATGTAGGCTTGTCCTATGCAGACATGCTGAAGAAGACTGTATCAGTTTTATCCAAGTTATCTACACCATTAGTTGGCCGTAGTGCTTTTGCAATGTCTGAAGCCTGGCCACCTGCTCTATAGTGATTGAATGAAATGTAATAAAAATTAAATATCTCTTTGTAATGTGAGCACACTAAGCCTTTTGTTGCTTCTTTTGATCTTCTAGCACTTTATTCTGACTCCAATTATGTACTATGTTGCTTTTTTGTAATCTTCTTGCACTGTATGCTAAATTTGGCGTCCTAGTACTGCTATTGTAATTGCTAATTGATGCAGTGCAATTTCATATTAGCAGTGTACCTGCAGCATTACATAGAGCAGTATGCT
Organism: Avena eriantha; assembly: GCA_910589775.1. Lineage (NCBI taxonomy): Eukaryota > Viridiplantae > Streptophyta > Magnoliopsida > Poales > Poaceae > Avena > Avena eriantha. Next base: position 4,531 of record CAJUXJ010000157.1, read on the forward strand.
AAATTTCATATTATTAGTGTACCTGCAGCATTACATAGGGCAATGCAATTGTGGAAATAAGGGCAGTGCATGAAGGATAAATAGGGCAGTTCTTCAAAAGTACATAGGTTTGTATCCGTGTAGAAAGCAGTTCTCTATATGACTATACGGGCAGTGCACTTAGAGTGCGGGGTCATCCCGCATTCGTTAGGGGCTAGTATAGTTTCTAGGTTAGGCAGTGCACAAAGCTGAGGAAGCGCAGTGCTTCGAACAGAAACCAGTGTACCTGCAGCATTACATAGAGCAATGCAATTGTCGAAATAAGGGTAGTGCACGCAGGATAAATAGGGCAGTTCTTTGAAAGTACATAGGTGTCTATTCGTGTAGAAAGCAGTTTTCTGTATGACTATACGGGCAATGCACTTAGAGTACATAGGGCAGTTTTTCGAAAATACACAGGTTTGTATCCGTGTAGAAAACAGTTTTCTATATGACTATACGGGCAGTGCAATTAGAGTGCGGGGTCGTCCTGCATTCGTTAGGGGCTAGTATAGTTTCTAGGTAAGGCAGTGCATGTGGCTGAGGAAGCGCAGTGCTTCGAATAGAAACCAGTGTACCTGCAACATTACATAGAGCAGTGCAATTGTCGACATAAGGGCAGTGAACGCAGGATAAATAGGGCATTTCTTCGAAAGTACATAGGTTTGTATCCATGTAGAAAGCAGTTTTCTATATGACTATACGGGCAGTGCACTTAGAGTGCGGGGTCGTCCCGCATTCGTTAGGGGCTAGTATAGTTTCTAGGTTAGATAGTGCACGTGGCTAAGGAAGCGTAGTGCTTCGAACAGAAACCAATGTACCTGCAGCATTACATAGAGCAGTGCAATTGTCGACATAAGGGCAGTGCACGCAGGATAAATAGGGCAGTTCTTCGAAAGTACATAGGTTTGTATCCGTGTTGAAAGCAGTTTTCTATATGACTATACGGGCAGTGCACTTAGAGTGTACGGTCATCCCACATTCGTTAGGGGCTAGTATAGTTTCTAGGTAAGGCAGTGCATGTGGCTGAGGAAGCGTAGTGCTTCAAACAGAAACCAATGTACCTGCAGCATTACATAGAGCAGTGCAATTGTCGAAATAAGGGCAGTGCATGCAGGATAAATAGGGCAGTTCTTCGAAAGTACATATGTGTCTATCCGTGTAGAAAGCAGTTTTCTATATGACTATACGGGCAGTGCACTTAGAGTGCGGGGTCGGTCGCATTCGTTAGGGGCTAGTATAGTTTCTAGGTTAGGCAGTGCACAAAGCAGAGGAAGCGCAGTGCTTCGAATAGAAACCAGTGTACCTGCAGCATTACATAGACCAGTACAATTGTCAAAATAAGGGCAGTGCACGCAGGATAAATAGGGGCAGTTCTTCGAAAGTACATAGGTGTCTATCCGTGTAGAAAGCAGTTTTCTGTATGACTATACGGGCAATGCACTTAGAGTACATAGGGCAGTTTTTCGAAAATACATAGGTTTGTATCCGTGTAGAAAGCAGTTTTCTATATTACTATACGGGAAGTGCACTTAGAGTGCGGGGTCGTCCCGCATTCGTTAGGGGCTAGTATAGTTTGTAGGTAAGGCAGTGCATATGGCTGAGGAAGCGCAGTGCTTCGAACAGAAACCAGTGTACCTGCAACATTACATAGAGCAGTGCAATTGTCGACATAAGGGCAGTGCACGCAGGATAAATAGGGCAGTTCTTCGAAAGTAAATAGGTTTGTATCCATGTAGAAAGCAGTTTTCTATATGACTATACGGGCAGTGCACTTAGAGTGCAGGGTCGTCCCACATTTCTTAGGGGCTAGTATAGTTTCTAGGTTAGGCAGTGCACAAAGCAGAGGAAGCGCAGTGCTTCGAATAGAAACCAGTGTACCTGCAGCATTACATAGAGCAGTGCAATTGTCAAAATAAGAGCAGTGCATGCAGGATAAATAGGGCAGTTCTTCGAAAGTACATATGTGTCTATCCATGTAGAAAGCAGTTTTCTATATGACTATACGGGCAGTGCACTTACAGTGCGGGACCGTCCCTCATTCGTTAGGGGCTAGTATAGTTTCTAGGTTAGGCAGTGCACAAAGCCGAGGAAGCGCAGTGCTTCGAATAGAAACCAGTGTACCTGCAGCATTACATAGAGCAGTGCAATTGTCAAAATAAGGGCAGTGCACGCAGGATAAATAGGGCAGTTCTTCGAAAGTACATAGGTGTCTATTCATGTAGAAAGCTCTTTTTTGTATGACTATACGGGCAATGCACTTAGAGTACATAGGGAAGTTTTTCGAAAATACATAGGTTTGTATCCGTGTAGAAAGCAGTTTTCTATATGACTATACGGGAAGTGCACTTAGAGTGCGGGGTCGTCCCGCATTCGTTAGGGGCTACTATAGTTCTTAGGTAAGGCATTGCATATGGCTGAGGAAGCGCAGTGCTTCGAACAGAAACCAGTGTACCTGCATCATTACATAGAGCAGTACAATTGTCAACATAAGGGCAGTGAACGCAGGATAAATAGGGCAGTTCTTCGAAAGTATATAGGTTTGTATCCGTGCAGAAAGCAGTTTTGTATATGACTATACGGGCAGTGCACTTAGAGTGCGGGGTCGTCCCGCATTCGTTAGGGGCTATTATAGTTTCTAGGTTAGGCAGTGCACGTGGCTAATGAAGCGCAGTGCTTCGAATAGAAACTAGTGTACCTGCAGCATTACATAGAGCAGTGCAATTGTCGACATAAGGACAGTGCACGCAGGATAAATAGTGCAGTTCTTCGAAAGTATATAGGTTTGTATCCATGTAGAAAGCAGTTTTCTATATGACTATACGGGCAGTGCACTTAGAGTGCAGGGTCGTCCCACATTCGTTAGAGGCTAGTATAGTTTCTAGGTAAGGCAGTGCATGTGGCTGAGGAAGCGCAGTGCTTCGAACAGAAACCAATGTACCTGCATCATTACATAGAGCAGTGCAATTGTCGAAATAAGGGCAGTGCACGCAGGATAAATAGGGCAGTTCTTCGAAAGTACATAGATGTCTATCCGTGTAGAAAGCAGTTTTCTATATGACTATACGGGCAGTGCACTTAGAGTACAGGATCGTCCCGCATTCGTTAGGGGCTAGTATAGTTTCTAGGTTAGGCAGTGCACGTGGCTGAGAAAGCGCAGTGCTTCGAAAAAAACAGTATACCTGCAGCATTACATAGAGCATTGCAATTGTCGAATTAAAGGCAGTGCAAGTAGTCTGAGCAGTACAGGGCAGTGCACGCGCGGGTTAAATATGGCAGTGCCTCATAGTAAACTAATTTGGCTGGATCAACTTGCAGAGCAGTGCATATATTTAAATAATGGCAGTGCAGGAAGAGTACACGGTCATTGCATATTTGTTTGTGTTGGTAGAACACCACCGTTAATTGGTTTCACAAGAAAGTGCATGTAGTGTAGAGGCGCAGTGGTCCTTATCTAAACCAGTGTACACTTGTAGTGCACTGTAACTTTTAGGTAATGCAGTGCACTTCTTCAAAAGTAAAGAGGTGTTCCTGCAGGATAAGCGAAAGCAGTTTTCTATATGACTGTAAGTAATTTATTTATAAGGTAGTGCACGCGGGCTAACAATTGCAGTTACAATGCTTCGAAATTAAACTAGGCTGCGCGTAGCATTATAGAGAGCATGGCATATATGAATATAATGGTAGTGGAGTTATAATACACAGTCGTAGCACATTAGTTCGTTGTTTCTATTGCGGTCGATGTATTACAGACTAATATTCTTGATTTGTATATAATGTAGTCCAATCGTCGTCACCTTCATGTGATATTTCGGTCACACTGTATACAACACTCTTAATTAAAAAATGTATCTTATGCAGTGCACCAAAACATCATAGCAGCAATGGACTGCAGAACAAATTGTGACATGCTGCAATATGTTGCACCCTATAGAGACAAAGGTAGAAAACAAATCTATTAGTTTAAGCATATGAGTTATATTTTTTGAGTGTTCAGTTATTTGTTCTTACCAGGTAAAACTCTCACCTCGGTATTCAAGGTCTGGGTTTGCAAGCATGCTGTTATGCCTCTCGTATAAAGGATTTCTTATATAGTGTGACCGAAATAATATACCTATTTTTAGATTTTTTAGCAGTGCTACGTGTTTGTCTCATACACCAAGATTAGTATAAATCTATAGCATATTAACTTCTGTATATCACTATTGTATAGTAAACTTATACATAAAGTAGTACCTTGGGTGTGTAAAACGACTTGGGCATGGCAGCTGCACTTGACGATATTGATTTGCTCTTGAATTGGTAGATCCCTTCCTATATGTAATTCTCTGGTTTGCTTCACCTGTAGCTGAACAATTTGATTTGTATCTAATATTTCTTGGACCTATGATTCCATCTACTAGCATGTATATTTTCATCGACCCGCTTAGCATGCTGCAAAATGGAAGGTGGTGGCTTCTGATCTGTGTGAGACTAGGTGTGGTCGTTGTATGTCTTTATATACAATTCCTTGGTTGTTCTAGGGTTTCCGTCTGGTGGACCTTGTTGGGCTAAACTATCAGTGCATATGTTGCAGTTCTTTGAAAACTTGGTTTGTACATGTACCGCTTGAGTTATATATTTTTTCATTGTATGGCTGTACACTTATAGCAGATAATCATTATGTAATCTAATATTATTTTACCATTGTAATTACAATATGTTCATGTTAAATATGTATATTGTGCACTAATCAAATCTCTAGGAGCACAATGTCTATTGTTTATATTCTGGTAATTTCACTCCACATAGAATTTATAACAGTCAGTGCGTAGTTCAAGCACCGATAATAGTATTACGAGATAACAGCAGGACACAAACATTTTGTTTCAGTACATTGCAAATTCTATATAGACATAAGAGATAAACAAGTACTTATTCTTAACAGACATAAGAAATAAGCAAATTATCAATCGGAGTTTGATTCTGACGACTCTGCTAATGCCTGGCTACTATGAATAATGATGTTCATGACAAACATCATTTCAGCGTTAAGCTGTGAATATTTTTTCGCTGTAATCAGTATTGCTTGTCCAACACTGAGATTTGTAGTTTCAACTAAGTTCTTCCATGCGTATTTGTTGAATGAGATGCGGCTATCTTTTGTTGTTTTGTATGCCATGGTGTTGACATTACCAGTTGCTCCTAAGCGTACTCCAACAAGACCTTCTTTAGCAATTTCAAGTGTAGAAATGAACTTCAATGGTAGTTTCTGAGTTGCAATAGAAAAAAGATGTTTTTTAGGAATAACATTATGAATGTATTAAACTAATGTGAAATCAATAAACAAATAAATAAAGTTAAATTTAGAAACATACCATATTGTGTTGTTTAATGTTTGTTTTTGTCAAACGAGTCACAAATGGCAACCCTACAAATGAATTGGCCGAGGGGAAGATATCGAATAAGTAATTTTCCTCAGAATCTGTATGGGTGCATATCTTGGAAAAAATTGTAGAATTAAGCACTTGGACTTTGTTGTTTTCATCATCACTGCTGCTGTCAAAATATATCACAGTGATCTTTGGACCTAGAGCTCCCAATGAAAAGAATAGGTGTGCTCCTGCGCCAATCCTGTCCTCTGTGACGAACCTTGTCCAACCTGGACCGGTAATGCGAGTAATTGTGCGTTGCTTGTGGACTTCAACATAATATGTTTTTCCAAGAGCTTGGAATTCCACTCCAAGTTCAGTTATGTCATTGAATTGCAACCTTAGATTGCATGGTAGTCTGTGGAATGATTTAGTGAAGGAGAGGATTATTATGTTAACCAATATTAAGAAATGGATTTATATATATTGAAACGTAGTGTATACATACCAGTGAATGCTCGAACCGGCCTTCTACGAGACGAACAATGAATTCCGAGCCTGAATGTCCTAAACAACAGTGACTGAAACAAACTTGACATGGCGCCATTTCTTCCGCAATAAAAATAGTTGTGTGTTATTAAATCTCTATACATATATAAAATAATTTATAATTTGTGCCTGGAATTTTTCTTATATTTTGTAATTATGCTGCTTCTAATAATCTGATTCTGTAGATATGGTTCGTTTAGACTGGAACTAATAAGTAGGGATAATCTAGTAATTAAAATACTATTGATGTTTGTCAAATTAAACAAATGAACATTCTCAGCATACCATTAAAAAAAATATAAGAACTTTAGTGTTAGTTCAACATCATATAGATATATTGTGTTCTATCTTTAACTCATACTAATTGACTCATATTTGTGAAAATCTGGACAGTATAAATCTCAGTACATTGATTTAGATCTGGAGGAATATAAGCACGCAAACATTTTTCCTAATGTTTGTACAATGTAAATGATTTACTAAAGAATTAAACGATGTTGGTTGCTTACCGAAGACGCGGGAGTGGTGAATCGATGATCTTTCGTTGAAGGCAGCGGCAGAAGTTCGGCTAGGAGTTGGTTTCTTGGCGACGGCAGAAACAGGAACGAGCTTTAGAGGAATTTGGAAAAGGAGTAGTTAAATGGATATGTTGTGTTGCTTCGTTTTATAGAAAGATACTATAATGCTAATTATTTCAACGAAACCCTTTGTGTACTTTCGTTTTATGCAGTTATCGGTAGAAAGGATAGGCAGTGTAGAAAGACGGAATGCAGTGCACCTGGTGCACAGCAGTTTCAATATTTTGAACCATTTGCGCAACAGTTTCATCGATGATGTCAATGCAGTGCGTACGTGATTAACAAGCAGTGCGTGGTACTATAAATTTTAGTTGCAGTTCAATACACGGTTATGTCTCTGCCTTGGCCCCTTATTTTGCTCCATACTAACGGTAATTTAACTAAGCATAAGAATGCAGTGTATACTTATTTGTCAGGTGTAGTGTATTGAAGTTACATGAGTAGTGCGCTGCAGGTGCAGTGTATTGCACGGTCAGTGCAGTGCCGCGGGTCCTTATCTTACACCGATCACAAAGATGCTTTAAGAAGCATAGCACCGCAGTGCCTAGTTATTTCGGAGGCAGTGGGTGTCAGTATTTGTTTTAGGTGCAGTGCGTGGTACTTTAAATTTTAGGTGCAGTGCACATTGCGGGGTTATTGCTCTGCCTTGGTGCCTTATTTTGAACCATACGCACGGTACCTTTACGAACCATAAGAACGCAGTGCATACTTATTTATTATGTGCAGTGTATTGTAGGTACAGGTGTAATGCGCTGCAGGTGAAGTGTATTGCACGGTCACCGCACTGCCGCGGCACCTTATCTTTTCCCGTTCGCAAAGAAGCATAGGAACTCAGGCATATTTATGTTGGAGGCAGTGCGTATCACTATTTGTTACAGGTGAAGTGCATTGCACGTTTATTGCTCTGCCGTGGCACCTTATTTTGCATATTAGAATCGCAGTGTACTATCGGCTTCACAGGCTGTGCGTGTCACTATGCATTGTAGTTGGTGTGCAGTTCATGATCAATGCATTGCCGTGGCACCTTTTGCTGAACATTTCTCACAACAACTTCAGTCGGGGACCATAATAACGCAGTGCATACATCTTGTACAGGCAGTTTCAATTCAATGTGCATTGGGTGAGCAATGCATTGTACGGTCAGTGTACTGCCTCGGCACTTTAACTGGCACCGTACGCATAGTAATTTTACGGACCATAGTAAGGCAGTGCATACCTCCTTCACAGGCAGTTCGTTTGTGTTTGTATTGTAGGTGCAGTGTAATGCATGTTCAGTGCAGTGTCGTGGCACCTTACGTTGCACCGTGCGCACATGTATTTTATGAAAATAGGATAGCAGTGCATACGCCATACACACGTAGAGCCTGTCCATGTACATTCAAAGTGCATATATTAGTTGTCTGTATTATTAGCATATTGATACATACAAACATCTTAAATATAAGAAATATTTTATTTACATAGATTTACTGAACAACCTAGTGTATTAATATTATTACAAGTATCAATCTAGTGACCATCTTCAGTCGGGGATGTCCTTCTCATTGACAGTAGGTCTGAATGCTCTCAATTCTTCAGGAAGTTCATCAAGTAGATCGTTTTCTATCCCATATATCATCTTGTAGTTAAATTCTTCTCTCATTGCGGAAGGGGAGAACTGTTCAACAATCAGGAAATCGGTATGTTTTGAACGTATGTTAATAGAAAAAATAGGAAGCAGATTATATTGTAACATAAATAACTCGACTTTCCTCTTCTTGCTTGCATTTTATCGTGTCTCTATTGTACCACTATATACTTCTTAGGATCGAGTAAGCACACTCATTCTCTATTTGCTTTGGACACCTAGGGAACTTTGCTTCGTTGAACTTCTCTGCGAATTCTGGAAAATTGTGACTAGGATATGCCGCTTTAAGAAGTTCATCTGTTCTTTTAAGCTGTTTTCATGAAATGCAACATTTATTGATCAGTATTCTAAATAGTGCAGTTGGAAGATTAATATGAAAGTAATGTTCTAACCATGATTGGTCCAACGTTGTTGTGATATTCTGCTCTTATTTTAAACAAGTAATTCCTTGAGTCAATTATGTCAAGTTGACCTCCACTGATATACATGTTGAGGGAGTAAACTGTAAAGTGAGAGTTGTAGACAACAGGTATTTCAATCTGCAATGAATACATAACAGTAAGTCAATTAACATAAAAGTTTATTTCATTAATAGTAAGCTCTCGAAATTTATTGTATAATCCTCTTCGAAATAGATGTTTTGAAAATTTAGAGAAACTAACCACTTTTTCCATGTCTGGTTTAACTTTTTTCATCAATGATTTGAATTTCTTCACACGTTGTTCTATGCAGATCCAGTTTTCCTTCTTGAATTCCATCAGCGTAGAGACTGAAAGGTTGCATATGAATCTTTTGCCTCCGTCCACAAAGCCTTTGCAGGAATTGCTTATCATAAATATGTCTATGTAATGCTGAACCAATTGATTGTCAGCCATCCCTCCTTGTTTAAGATTGTTTTTCAGATCTTAGCCTGTCCATTCTGCTTCTATCATTACTCCAGATTCTATTCTTCGAATCTAAATAATGATTTTGCTGTAACAGATCAGAAAAGTTTGTTGTCATTACTCCAAATTATTATGGTAAAGCAAGTACTGATACTTATTTTCCAAAATTGTAATTGTGTTTAACCTTTTATTATAAAATTTAACAAATCTTGATGTATTTAAGCTTTTATCCTTGGAACAGTGAAAAGTTAGCATACTATCTATTACTTTTATATGTGCATGTTTTAAACGAAAACGCTAGAAAAGGGCGCCCTCCCGAGAGTGTTTTAAATGAAAGATCTGAGATATGTATTTTTTTAGAACAACATTAGTATGTAAACACAACTCTATATTATGTCTTACTCAGCATATTTATCTTGAAAACTTTCATCCAAGATAGCCTTTCGAGCAGCGGCTGCATGCTTCTTGTATTTAAAAGGGACATGCTTGAAAACTGGAAAGCTATTTTGACCACGCCGAGCCGGCCTTGATGGCATGCTCGATGTTTCTGGTAGTGTTGTAATAGTTTCATATTGCGACATTTTCACCAGTGTTTCATCCCCGGTTTTTTTGTTTCTGGTTACTCTTCCGGATGTTCCACCCTTTTTTGGAGACATTGTTGATATCATAGCCAGGGTTTTTGGCTTTCTGCTATTCTTGATCTTTTTTTCCCACTGTCCTGACTAGGTTCATTTACAATGTCCTTAGCCAATCTGAGTACTTCCATGTCTGTGAAATGGAGTTGAGCTGGACTCCTTTCGTCAATCAGCAATCTCTTTGTTTCTTTAGCCACCGACTCAAGAGACTGCATGACAGTATTTTTTTTGCATCTGTACTCAAATAAAGTTCAGGAATTCCTACAAAACAAAATCAAAAGCATGTTGTTAGTCTGCATACATCATGATTCTAATTGTATAAATTGAACTTCTAATTGTTATTATATTATTGTTACATTATAACACAACTTACCTTCGGTATTTGTAGTCAACCCAATCAACAGTATATTGGTGTTTTCCATTTTGTTGAACATTCTATAGAACCACGGGTTGCGAATAATAGGCATGTCTTCTGCCGTAAATTATGTGTAAGAATCCATTACTGTGGTTTCCATCGCTTGTAGCATCATGAAGGTACCGTCTTCACTTGGACTTGAATAAAATGTAATAATAAATTTTCAATTAATTCTAAAACATAAATTGATATATCTAAATTTGAAAACAAGGGGAGCAGTTAGTGCTTACACATTGATATGTTTTGGCATATCACCAAACTCAATGTCGAAGCTCATTAATTCTTGATGCTCTTGACTGAACCCATTTAGCCATAAATTTTTAACATTGTTTGCGACTTTGATAACTATTGTTTGCAAACTCTCATCGTCTGGATTTCTTCCTGAGTCCAGTATTCTCATCTTCCTTGATACGAAATCAATTATAAATAAGAAGTAGTGATGTTTCACTCGATTGTTATATGCATACGTGGCGTCTGGTATAGTAATCATTACATACAAAAATGATTGGTATCATTACTAATTATGTAATATGTAAAAAATAAATGTAAAATTTCAGAAATATATTACTTGATGATTATTCACTATTGTTTGGAAAAATTCAACTTACGAAATTATATGCGGGTAACGTGTCTTCTACTTGAGCTGAAAATAGATTCCTTGTCCTTTGTGGAATTTGGTTGATATCAGCAGTCAAAAATACCTGTAACAAGCTTACATTGTTTACTATCATTTAAAGAATTGAATAAAAAATTTATTTTTTATTTTTTGCATGAACAACAAGGTTATGTTGAAATATATGTAACCATTTATTAACATTATATATGATATACTAGCTTTGTGAGCTTACCCCTATGATAGGACCAAAACATTTCATTCCTGGTTTTGCTTTAGAAATTGCAAGATAATCTACAGCAAAATCGAGAACATTTTTTGTATAGTTCCTCTATTACGGTATGAATCTGCAATTTCTCCTGCAGTTACTATCTTTCCTCCTTTTCTTTTTATCAAAATGTATGACCTGCATGAATTATTGTGAATAAGTTAGTTTGATAATAAATTTCAGTAAATTATAGCAATACTAATATATGTTAGATTACTATATATATATATTTCTTGAAAAAATTGCCTTTGCGGTTTTTCTGCAATGTGGAATCTCAACATTATACTGTGAAAGTTTTGACTAGTAATCCGCCATTCTTTGTGTGCTGCCTCCTCTGCAACTTTGTGATAAACTGTGTTATTTCGTTTACGTAGGATTAGAATTTTTTCCTTATTACTATTTTTCTTTGTAAAAATCACCTTGGTTGAAAGGCGCCTCATCGAGAACAGGTACTATAGCACCAGGTTGTTCATACTTCTGTTTTCCTGTTCCATGAGTAGAAACATATTGATATCATCATGGTTATTTGTAATAACAATCTTGATAGCCATTCATTTTAATTTTTTTTCCAGTTATTCACATGTAAACCTTTTTTTGACAAAATATCTATTCACTATAACTGTACTTACCTTCTTGGAGATTACAACCATGTAAATCTGTAGAAGCATTGCCGTCAGTAATCCAACTATCTACTTCGGCATCAAGGTATGGGTTTGCTATGTTCTTATCGTCGTCTATGCAACTTTCCTGGTTAAATTATACATTTAAAAGTGATCAGATAGCACAATATAATGTTTATAAATATACGTATAAATAAAAAGAATAAATATCGTTGGTAAGATCTAAAAGATAGATAACCTATTGGTATGGCATGGTTTCATTAAATCAAAATCCCTGCCAATTCAATTGATCCATATTATCAACAGCGTTGAAATCTTTCATGCCATCGATAATTATCATTTCTTCATCTGGCATTGAGTTATTTTCAAAAGAAGATGCTTCTGGTTCTGCTTGATGTTCAGGTGTGTGATTCTTTTCGTTGTCATATGGCAGTCTGTCATCAGGATTCCTCATTGCTTCATCTTGTATAATATTATTATCCATGTTGCATAAGTAATCTTCATTTTCTTCATTGTGTCTTTCCTGCTCAGCCAGAATACCATCTGTGTTGTCGTCAATCTTTTGCTCCACAAATGTAACAGGTGTTACAACTGCATTTGACGCAGTGTTTGCAGGTATTGGTATTTCAATGTCTTAATAACAATTTGTGCATGCGTCAATTCGTCCAAAACATCACCCTTCGTTGAATACTCATCATCAATTGATGTTTGGTTTTCTCCTTGTTCTGCCTGCTGCTCAGTTTCTGTTTCGTTGACTTCAACATCCTGCTCCTGGTCCCGTGTGCTCCCTAAATCAATATGTACCTCAGTCACGAATTGATGAACTTCATCTTTAGCGCGTTGAAGTTCATCGTTGTAATCTTCAATCTGAATATCAGTAATCCCCTCTGTTAAATCATCATGACATGCATTTGTATCTGCTTTACCATAACAACCATTTTTTCTGTCGTAATCTCAGGTGTAATTATTGCATCACTAGGATCATTCATTCTCTGTTCGCTTTCTTCTTTCATTCCTTCGTCAACAAGTGCTTCCGACTGCTCACTGATAAGTTCAGCAACTTCTGTGCCATGTTTACTTGATGATGGTACAGTGGTGTCTTCAGCATGTGAGGTGGAATTATCTTTAGTGTTTTGCTCGACAGACCCAACATGTGTTGTAACTGCAGACGCCGCAGTGTGTGCAGTTACTAGTATTTGAGTTGTTTCAATAACATTTGATGCATCCGACAGTTCTTCCAGATGATCACTTGTCATTGAATATTCAGCGTTGATATTGGTTTTGTCTTCTACTTGTCCTGCCTGCTTCTCTACTCCTGTTTCATCGTGTTCCACATTATGATCCTGGTTCCTTGTGGTTGTAAGTGAAACTATGCATAATTGAGGCATGCAGACATCAACTTTATCAGTACCATATTCAAGTTATCTCTCGTTGTTAACAACCTCCATGTTGTCTGTCAGATCTGTATCATATACATTTGTATCTGTTGTAGCAGAACAAGAAATGTTGTCTGCCGCAATCTCATGTGTAATTTGAGTACATCATTCATTCTCTGGTCGCTATATTCTTTTTTCCATTGTCCACAACTTCTGTAGCTCCTTAACTTAATTTTGTTGTCTGGTCATTAATCAATTCATTGACGTCTGTGCCAGGTGTACTCAATGATGGTATGGCGGTGTCTTCAACATGTATGACGGGGTGCTCCTCACTTGAATTTGCTTCCGGTTTAGATGAAGAGGGTCCAGTAGATTCTTTTAGCACCACCTTCTCTGGTTTATCTGCTTTGTCCACTTCCTCCATTTGGTCCATGTTTGCCAGAACTTGTTCATACTCTGCATTGTGTATGATGATGTTTAATATGGCCATTTCCTTCTCCTTGGCCATAATATTGTTCTTTTCCACGAGGTCAACCTTCACAATCCTTAATCTAGCTACAGATACTTCCAGATCCTCCTTTCTTGACTGAACAATCTCATTGAGCTTACCGATCTCCTCTTGGTTAGATGCTTCATCATCTATGTTTTGTATCAATGGAGTGCTGTTACCAACTGTATTTATGGTTTTGGTTAAAAAGATATTTGCTGTTTCAGAACCTGCGGCAGCATATGAGCTTTGAGAATCCGTTAGGCAAGTACTGTTGACACATCTAATTAAGTCTGAAAGTTAATAATCACTTCTTGCCTACAGTATGAAATAATTAAATAAACAGAGTCAGACGGTATGTTCTTTATCGTAGGTGTTTTGTTGCATTAGTGTAGATTTTTTCGTAGTAGTGATTAATTTTTGTTGACTTGGATAATTAACATGGTTTAAATTTATTTGACTCAAAACAAACCCGAAAAATTCTTAGATGAAGATATAAACATGATTTTTATAATAATACAACTTACCCTAAGGCTTCTGTAGCTTCTAGTGTCACTGCTCCAGTCATCTGATCTGATTTCCTCCAAATATTCCAATTTGTGGTGACCAACTCTTGGTGCAAGGTTAGTCAAGTTTGCTTTCTTGTGTGCACGAATGTCCAAATAATAGATCAGAGGCAATGCTGCTGGACCCTCAGCTGTGTTTTTATTTCCCTTCTTATCTTGGTATTTTCTCAGCCCCTCCTTAGCTCATCAAGGAGAACTTTACAGAGGTTCATCTGTTGAATTTTCTTGATATCGAGATCCATGACCATACCAGCCTAACGTCCTATACGTGCATTACTCGTTGCGCATGTTGTCTTGATGAAGAACACAAGATATATGAGATTTTATTACCAGATCTGATGTTCCACCATTCTTCACATGATCGTAAAGCTTACTCGATATAATGTTATCTGACTCACTCAAACTGAGCTGCTGTTTCAGCCACCGCAAAGCTTTTATATCGCGGTCACTTGAAGGTTGTGGAGCATCAAACATATTCTTCTTTGGGAAACCATAAATTGCTTGCACCACATCTTCTGTTATTTCAAGCTCTTCCCCTTGTTCAAGAACAATTGTTAGAGAACCAGGTCTGAATTTACTGTATAGCCATAGCATCATCTTCTTGGAAATGTTGCCGTTCAATTTGAAATCAACTACGAAACCACAGCCATGATTCCTCAAATAAATCTTCTGTTTATTTGTTACATAGTTTTCCAGAAAGTTGTGTAATTCTGAAAGTGACCCTCTCACTATGATCTCACCATCCTTCATGTCTGCTAGTTCTTTGTGAACTGTGTCACGTTTTTGCTTCTTGAAACCAGGTTTATCTATGAAAGCTTGAGCAGCATTAGGGTTTTCTTGAGTACCAGACCGAGCTTCTATGTTTTCATCCACATTGTTGTGTTTCCTCTTGGTTAATTGTCGTGTTCCATAAGATGAACAAATACTCAACTGCAGAAGTTTATGTTGAAAAAATTAAATCATGCATTATACTTTATATTTTACACTATGCTGTTATTTAAAAAAATTAATAACAGAGCAACAGTTAAACACATATGTAATTTAAATTACTTGAATCAAGTGAATAAATTAAGAGATGTATAGTCAGCAAAGAGCTCATGAATCAACAAGAATCAACTAGTACGAAATCAACACAGGTAAACAAAATTCCTGGCAGTGCATTTCTCTTACTAAATTGGTGCAGCAAAGGTGCAAACTTTCCCACCAAAATTTGAACTGTTAATCTGTGTACTCTATAGAGGAGCAGTTCATTCAAGTTATAATTGGCAGTTCTTATCTGAAAACTATGTCATTGTTTCGAATTTCAACCATGTTGTTGAGAAAAATGTTACTTCACTACGGACATTAAAAACAATAAATTGAAAGAAACCCTAGGTTAGTTTGATTAGTGGTTTTCTTGCTCGTGGTTTGTTATTCTCAAAATTGTTCAAACCATGTGCGCTGGCCATTTTTTAATATATGCTTCACTCTAAACTATGGCCATAAATAATCAAAATACCTGCTTTGAACCTTCGTGACCGCGATTTTTGTCAGCCATGAAATCGAGGAGTAAGTGCTCTAGGGATGAAAATTCCAGGAACCTTCTGTGGGCGATTTTGATCCACGTTATATCTATCCTTTTTTTACCCCTGTGAAAACCCTAATAAAACTTCAGTTAGTGCTCGTAAAATCGTGTCCAAACTAAATGGAGAATGAGAGGAAAATACTTAGTGGAATTTCGGACAACACCTGGCCAAATCTGGGATGAGAATGGAGAATCTGTGATACCTGTCTTGTCGCCGTACCGCTAGTCGAGAATCTGGAGTAGCAGTAGTCCTTAGCGCTGGTGAAGCTTTTCGCTGCCAAGGAGTTGCCGTCGTTGCTTGCCCCCGTATAGTTAGGGTGGAAGAAGAGAGAGAAATTGGAGCAGTGTCGGAGAAGAAGACGAAAAAAGAGTAACAGTGTAATCATAGCCATCCGTTGGGATGTATTGCTGTATGCACGCGTAGTTTACATATGAGCCCAACTAAGGAGCACTACCTCTAGATGCGAAGGTGCACTGCTTGGAGATTGCTAAGTAATAGAATATATTCTCACACTTGACAAATGCAACATATAGTTCTTCATGATCTATGGAAATTTAGCGCTGTGAAACAGAGACATGTATATCAATTTATTTTATCGATATTCACCGAAATGCAATAGTAGTACTAGAGGAAGTGCAAACAAACTAAAGCGAAACAACTATATTAAAACGAAATAGGCAGGGCAATTAGTGTTCACATTGCAGTTGACCCACGTTGAATGGTTGAATAATTACTAGCCACATGGAAACTGAATCACCGCAGTCGCTTGTTATTTTTTTTGTGTTTTTACGTTATGTGACTAGTGTTGTAGGACACCTAAGTTTTGCTATTATCTTTATCAGTTATACAAGATTACCAGGAAACAATACTTTTAAAACGGTCGTGCAATGTTTTGTGATTGCCAGCAAAATAGATAGATTCTACCTGATCAAAAAATGTCAGGACTGAACGCAGAGCTATTGTACTATTTTAGAGCAGTGCAAACAAAATTAAGTGAACTTCAATCTTAATAATTTCACTGTATTGTTTTGTGTCTGACAGAAATATAATAAGAAATATATCTTTTAGTCCATATTACAGGCAGGAGGATATAACTGAAACTAGCAGCTCATAAAGCCATAAGAGAACCAACTATATTAGAATATCAAAAAACATTGAAATTCGTGCTCGGACAGAAGTTCAGTTAACCGAATTGTCGGAGAAAATAATATATTGCACGTGAATATTGTAGCAATATTAAATGCAGTACGACAGAACATTCATAAGCAGTGCAAATAACTATACGCTAACAAAGTTAAGTATTATAACAATAGCAGTGCATTGTCTATTAATAAGGCAGTTATATGGTGCGGAAGAAAATAATGCCCTTTAGCAGCTCATCGTAAGCAAAATGGACATTGTGCACTCCGTGAGCACAGTTACATTTCTATAGGCAGTTGGATGAAATAACTATGGACAGTGCAAATAACGATTAGAGAAGAAATCATTACAAAATGCAAAAAAATAGTACTCGGTCACAAGGCAGTGCACATCTATAAGAGCAGTGCATTATGTGTTTTGAAAGAAGTAGTATTTTTCAGTATAGAAATTTATTAATCACCTAGTTCGATGCATTATAGACCCTTTGCACTGCGTGAGCAAAGTAATATATATGGTTACATCAAGAGTATAAGTAGTCTTATATTTGTTCACAGGGCAGTGCTTAGGTTCGCAGTCACCTACGTCTATAGGAAGCAACTTTATGAAAAAATAAAATAAGCAGTGCAATTATTGGTCCGAAGCAGTGCACATATACAAAGGCAGTGCGCTATGAATTGACGAGGCAGTAATACGTTGCCGTCAAAAAAATGTATTAAGCAGCCCATCCGACGCAAAATGGACCCTGTGCACTGCCTGAGGTAAGTCATATATCACTACGTCCATAGCACATGCAATGCAATATACCTTTCGAAGGCAGTGCAAACACCGACTAGAGAAGAAAGCATACTTCAATGTAAAGAGCAGTGTATTATTTGTTCACAAGGCAGTGCACACGCACAAGAGCAGACAAGAGCATAACACTATGTGTCAAGAAATCACGGTTTTCACAGCTTTAGCGCAATCAGCTACACCTATAGTCTCGGAAGTGCGATATAATTGCCACAGACAATGTAAAGAATGAATAGAGAAGCATCCTTACATATATATGTTTACAAGGAAGTGTATAGGTATAGACTTGAATAATATCATTGTTATCTCAACGATTTCAAGCCATATGATAAACACAAAGGTAAGATGAAATTTGTCTGGCAGTAATATTCATATACACACGCATGGAAACAATATGGTATTGCAAATAAGCATCCTAATTAATACATTCCACGAACTTATGCTTAGAAGAGGATACTGTTGAACAACTTCTTTTCCTTGCATTGTTGAATCTATGAGGAAATTATATGACCATTTTCCGCAGAAATTTCTGGATCGGCAACTTGTTCTTCTCCTGTGGTTGGTTCAACCACGCCAGGACCATCTTCTGAACCTAGATTTTGTGAACCAGGCTCTTCCTAATCCTTTTCCTCATCTTATTCTTCTTCTTCTTCTACTTGAGGTCCTTGTTGATTTTGTGCTATCTCCGCTTTGGGCTCCACCGCTTCTTTGGCGACTCCTTCCTCCTGGATCTCCTCCTCCATTTGTGGTACTACTGGTGCGGGCAACTCAGATCTATGCATGTAGCATCTCTTGGTTGATCTGAAAGGTGTAAAGCTAGCGGAGTTTGCTCCGTTTGGGTCTGGCGACAAGGGCGAAGGTGGGTGGCATTGTTGGCGACGGCGAAACATTCTGGATAGGTGTGGTTGTAGGTTGCAGCTGGACAATGTTGAGGGCAATAAATAGAAATCCAGCGTTGCTAAATTTCCTTCATGGTGGGATAAATACATGTTAGTGGCGGGAAAGATTGATGAACTAATCGAGAAAGACGGCGGGAAAGATTGATGAACTTATGGAGAATGGTGACAACCAAGAAAAGGAAGCATACGGCAAATCAAGTAGTATATCTAATGGTGGTTCATCCATAAGATAACGGAATATCAAATGTCTTTTACTGTAAAAAATTTCATTTCGAAAACCATTTACTAGTTCATGGTATGAACAGCATTCAGTTCTGCATGTCGAACTCAGGTAGGTTAGTTATATACAAAACTCTTATTGTAATCACGGAAGCACAGATAGTGCATATATATCTGCATCCGGCACGCCGGTGTCTATGTAATACACGGGGATAAGTTGTTTTTCTTTACCATAGAGAACTGCACTGCTTCGAAAACATCAACTCTACTGCTACATAATAAACAAATTAATTCATTGTTTTTTATAACACCAGAGTATAAAGCATCGATGTTTATTTTCAGCTCGACTTAGGTGCCAAAGCTCTCAGTTCTTCTGGTAGTTCATCTTTTGCTTCGTTGGCCTCGGAGAACAGTGCCCAGAACAGATATTCCTCCATGACCGAGCTCGGGTCCATCTGGTCGAATGTTTCAAACGAATCAACAAGATATATTGTCAATGTCAATCAAAAATTTATATTTGGTAAAACTATTGATTCAAAACTGGCATTACTTACATCTTTAAGATCATGTACAAGTTGAATGCCGTTGTAGTTCTCAATGCTCTTTAGAATCCAAAAACCATTCATGTCTTCAACTCCTTTTTGTACCTTCACATGTTTTGATCTAGATACAATATTTCCCTACTTTAGAAGCTTGTTCTTCGGGCAGAGTTCGTCAACGAACTTGTCAAATCTCTTTAGCTGAAAAAACCAGTATGTAGAGCATAGTTAGTGACATAATTTTTTTCAAATTATACAAATTGTCTTTATCTATATTATAAAGATATAAATGTAAAAAAACCACACCATTTTTCCCAAATTTGATTGTGGTAAGCTGTTTTAGACAATCATTTTCTCTGTGTTCTATAATCCCGTGTGTCAATAACTTCAACGTGACCACCTTGGGGGTAGTTGTTTAGGATGTAAGTAGACACGTGATTGTCAAATGACACAGGCAGAAATATCTGTGATGGGCAAGGAAAATAGTCACATTGATTATATGTTATAAATGAAAATACGGAATATTTCTGTATGTTATTAATGAGTTATGTTTAAAAAAACGTACCATCTTAGCTTTGCTCAAATCTGCATTTCCAATTAGAAGTTTGAACTGTTCAATCCTAGAGACGGCTTCAAACTGATAAATTTTATCTTTTCCTCCAGAATTTGTGAAATTCTCCTTTGTCCCACTGTCACATAAACGAGCAACCCCTAGTGGCAGTACTATCCTTCGATTCCTAAACAGACATTTGTACTCCGGGATACTACGCCAGCTTGAAATTATGAAGTCTATCATGTTATCATCTAGCTTGCCTTTTCCATTGAAACATGTTGCTAGCCTTGCTGCAGTCCAATATTTTGGTATTTCCAGGCCTTGTTCTAGAGTTGACAAATATTTCACCATAACCAGCCTGAGATTTTCCACAGACAAAAGAAAAAAGGATCAAATATAAAAACCGGGATCCATGATTGTGTGACAACATACACATATATTTTACTAAAGGAATCCACAAAGCATAGTTTGGTGCATACTCTTCATTCTTCTCTAGAAAATCCTTGCTTAGTACCAATCTACGAGCAACCGCGGTGTCTCCCTTGTACTTAAATGTGGGGGGAACGTACACAGGCAACTTAAGTTTTAAGATGTTTTGTAGAGGCCTCTTGTAAGATTTGATATTATCTGGGGAATTATGACCAAGAGCCTTGCTCCTTGTAACAGGTGTTCCTAATCCTTGCTCTGGCAACGAAAATGTTTTAGTTGCATCTTATCCGTGGCGTTTTGATCCGATACATGAGGTGTCTGCATTGTCAATCTGTGTTCTTACATCAGCTATGTCATGCGGATGTCCTTTCTGAATTGCTTTTTCAACAACAGCGACCTCGTGGTTAGAGGAACCTTCTTTGTGAGTAATTTCTGGTAACAACATTGTCACACTTGCAGCAATATTTGTAAAAAACTGTGTTATTTCCTCTTACATGTTATCAATGTAAAAAACATTGTCTAATGTAAAAACCAAGCATCTTGACATAATGTGACAGTACCGTTGTTGAACTACGTGGTTAACCTGTCTTTCTCGGCTCCTACAGCGTCTTTGTTGCATCCTTGTACTTGTTTAGATTAGTTTCCTCCTGCATCATTATTTCAAGTAGTTTTCCTGTCAAGCCCACTAGTAATTTTGCTATTAGCAGCATATCTACAGAATACAACAATACCATTGCTAAGCTGTGTCGTTGATGGTTGTTGGTTAGTTTCAAATTGCTTAGAATTGTCTTCATCTTCTCCCATAGTATGTGTTGTTACTGGTGTCGATGTCACCATGCACGCAGAACAAATCTGAATAACATATCAAATATATTAGTAAAAAATATAAAAAACGGACAAGTTGTTACGTTACTCTTCTATTTCATAGATTGTTATTTGTATGTGCTCATGTGATCGAACTAGCTAAATACACGTCTAAGATATACAAACCTATTCATCCAAGGCTCTTGCGGTGACAATGTCGTGCTCCTCTTCTGGTGCTACTATATTTTCTATTCCGTCCATGTACATGATTCCTCTATCGTCAAAATTCCAGGGCGTGTTGTTGTCAGCTGAATCCATTTTATTCACTGTTACCGCTGCTGACTTGCCTGTAGTAGAGCATCCGTTCCCAACATTAAGGTCATGAGTTGCTGCCTCGGCTGTATGCTTTGATTGCTTGATTCGACTGGTGCCTGAAATGTTTGCAACGTTGCTCAGGTGATTCTCGCATCTATCAAAACATCTCAGCACGTCAGTTGCACACTGATGGGATGCTCGAAAGCAGTTAGCCATTGCTTCCAGTTTACTTCTTTTCAGGTCCCTATGCTTCATGGTAAGTTCTTTATATATCGTTGCAGCATTTGTATCATCACTTATGATTTCATCACCTACTTCCTCCTCTAGCAGTATATCTATATACTTGTCCATGCATTGATCTAGCCACTGGGACTTTGTTCCTGAACCCTCTAATTCTATGTTAGAGGTTGAGGTTATCTTGTTACAAGTCGTTTCTGCCACAAGAGGTTTCAAATAATAGCTTCTTTCGTCATAGCTTTTTCACTGCAAACAGTAATCAAATATTATTTCCAGGGATCGTGAATAACTGTCAGAAGAGGTAATTTTAAAATAGTTCATTTGATAGAATGATTCTTTATGTGAAACAAGATGAGGTCAAGTAGAATACTTACATTCAGTCGTCCCCACCTCTCTTTGTCAATGACATCTGCTTTCAATATAGCAAGCAGTTCCGATTTGTCCAGATATTTGATCCTTGGTGTTTCTTTTGTCATAAGTGATTTTCTGCATTTGAGCGAATCCAGGTATATTATTAGAGGAAGGACTGCGCAACCTTCGGCAACACTTTGATTTATATCATCAACATGAAACTTTATTGCTGCCCTCTTGATCTCGTCAATTACAAGCTGGCAAAAGTCTATTTTTCCAGAATTCTCGATATCAAGGCTTTTCACTACCCCAACTTCCCGGCTGATGTGGTTGTTTAAACCTGGACATATAAGCTTTGTGCAGATTACAAGTATTATGCATTTCATTGTAAACTTGTCCGTTGCACCCTTTTTGATATGACGGGTCAGGTGTTGCACCGTTGTAGTGTCCCTCTCTCCCAAACCCAATTTCTTCTTAAGCCATAGTAAAGCAAAGGTATCACCAGCTTCTGAAGGCCAAGGCACCTTTATAATGCCGTTGGGTAGACCAAGGGCATAATGCACTGCATCTGCTGTCAGAGCTATAGTCCTACCACCGACAAACTCCATTTTCAGAGTTTCTACATCAATCTTCTTGTATATCTTAAAAATTAGGGGCCTACTAATGTTTGAATCTAGCTTGTATTCCAGGATGAAACCCCAGCCAATCTTCACGAGCTCTACTTTTTGGAGATCATTCAGATCATGTTTAATCAATCTGTTGAGCTCTTTGACAGAGCACCTTACTGTGTAATTTGATCCAGTCCTACTACGGGGCTTCTTCTTGTCCCTTGTATATTTTTCAGTTGCCATCAGTTGATTCTTGGACATATCCTGGTAGTTTACAGAAAAAACGTATCAAATATTGATAAACTTATTTCTAAATTTCTTAGTGCAGACTATAGTCTCGATTAAGAAATATGATATGCATTAACATTACGTAAGCTTACCATGACAACATTATTCTGGTTGTTCGGACTACCATGTTGTTCTCCACGAATCTTTCATTTCTTCTTACGTACACCACCTTTGATGTTTGAACCTATTTTGTGTTTGTTTTTCAGCTCCAGCTTTATTTTTTAATTCTCAATCTTCCTGCTAAGTTTATTTTCTGACACATCAAACTCATCGTCAGTCTGTGCCATACCGTCGGAAGATTCTCCATCGCTAGTATTGCAAGAGCTCATTTTTCCCTAATGGAAGAGACATACCAATCTTATTTCACGTTATAATTTTTGAACCGACCACCTGAAGCACTTCAATTCGACGTGCTTAATTTAAACTTTAAACTATAACTACACCTAGCTGTACAGTGTAACATCAAGTTACAGAATAGGACAGGTGCAGGTGCAGGTGCAGGTGCAAGTAGTTATAAAATTATGCTTGCAATAAAAACTAAGAAATAAAAATTGAACTAACGAGAACGCATTACTAATCATTCATTGAATATCGGAATTGACTTGAAGTAACAGTAAAATATAATTTACTGAAGTTGATCCTACTTGTGAAAAATATTGTGTATGTTGTTCGAGTGCATAATAAATATATTTTTTACTTACCGTACGATTTATGCAACAGGGTTTCTCATAGAAAAAATATGATGTAGTAACGAAATGCTCCCTCCGTTTCAAAATATAAGATGTTTTGGCTTTGTGACATGAGTGTATCTAGACCCCTTTTAGTATCCATGTTCACTCCACACCTTGATGAACCTACACACTAAAAGAAGTCTAGATACACTTCATTCACAAAGCTAAAACATCTTATATTTTGAAACGGAGGTAGTATTAGATATAGAAAGCTAGGATTTCGATATTTATATTTTACTAACCTATTCCCTCCATCCTAAAAAGGATATCAAAAGTCTGTTTGAATTTGGATGTATCTATATACTCCCTCCGATCCAAATTAATTGACTTGGATTTATATAGATTTGGTTGTATCTAGTACTAAAACATTTCTAGGTTCATCCGAATATAGACAAATCCAAGTCAATTAATTTGGATCGGAGGGAGTACTAAATACTGTCTACAATCGTATTTCGCTGAAACAAACTTGAAAAACTAATTTAGACTATAATAGTCATTCAATTTATCGTGGACTTGATCTCAATACTAAGGTTTCCATAGTATGGACGACGAATCAATGATTTTACAAGGAAATCTTTGCTATCAAGTAAGAGCGGTAAGTTCTTCACAACTTAGTAGTAGTAGGGATGATCTCGAATCCTTATCAATGGGGATGTTTTGTTAAGTTGCTATAGAGAATCCTTATCTCAGAAAGAGGACGGCGCCGGCGGTTCCTTCTGCTGCAGATTTTCCGCAATCTGCGGAAGAGTTGCTTCTCTTCTAGGGATGGGACCAAGTAAGAGCGGTAAGTTCTTCGCAACTTAGTAGTCGAAGGGATGATCTCAACTCCTTATCAATGGGGATGTTTTGTTAATTTGCTATAGAGAATCCTTACCTCGGAAAGAGGACGGCGCCGCCGGTTCCTCCTGCTGCAGATTTTCCACAATCTGCGGAATAGTTGTTTCTCTTCTCATGATGGATAGTAGAGGAAGAAGATGAAGGCTAATTAGATACAATAACGGAGAACCGTGTCTCCTGTCATACATAATAACTATTGTAATGCCCGATTTTATTAAGATTTTTCTAGGACAGTGCAAATCTTTTTTTTAAAGGGCAGTTCAATAGTGAACTAGTTGGCAGAACAATGATTCATGGGCAGTGCATCTTAGTGTGTATGGCATTATAATGTCAGTACCACGATGCACCCAACGAGCAGTGCATGGTTGATATTCGAGCAGTGCACAATAGGAGAATAACAAAAAGTTCCTCGTTATTGAAACAATACCCCACGCGTCAAAAGTCTACCTCGATACAAATAACATTACGCAGTGCATACTACGTACACCGGAAGTGCACATCGCTGTGCATAGCAGGTGGGGTGCATTGCACGGTCATTGAACTGCCATAGAAACTTGTCTTGCACCGTGCGTACAGCACTTTACGAATCATTTGAAAGGCAGTTCATACGTATTCCAATGGCAGTGCATACCTGTTTTTAACCTTATTATTATTGTAGTATACTGAAGCGCTCTGTAGGCAGTGCATGCTTTGTTTACCTGCAGTGCATATGAGTGTGTGTAGCATGCGGGGTGCATTGCACGGTAAGTGCACTGCTCTCGCATGTTATCTTGGACCTTTGCGCACAGCAGTTTACAAAGCATTTCTCAGGCAGATCATACAGAGCTTCAGCGCAGTGCATCTCGTGTGCATGGTATTATAATGACAGTATGACGATGAAATCAACGAGCAGTGCATCTCAGTGTATATAGCAGGTGGAATTGAATTGCACGGCTAGTGCACTGCCATTTCATATTATCTTTCACCGAGCAGTGCACAGTAGGAGAAAAACGAAAAGGTCCTCGTTATTGAAACAATACCCCACGCGTCAAAAGTCTACATAGATACAGATAACGTTAAGCAGTGCATACTACGTACACCGGCATTGCACATCGCTATCCATAGTAGGTGGGTGCATTGCACGGTCAATGAACTGTCATAGAAACTTGTCTTGCACCATGTGTACAGCGCTTTACGAAGCATTTGGAAGACAGTTCATACGTATTCCAATGGCAGTGCATCTCTGTTTTCAAGCTTATTATTGTAGTAGTATCCTGAAGCGTTCCGTTGGCAGTGCATGCTTTGTTTACCTGCAGTGCATATGAGTTTGTGTAGCATGCGGGGTGCACTGCACGGTAAGTGCACTGCCCTCGCATGTTATCTTGGACCTTTGCCCACAACAGTTTAGAAAGAATTTATTAGGCATATCATACAGAGCTTCAGCATAGTGCATCTCGTGTGCATGGCATTATAATGACAGTATGACGATGCAATCAACGAGCAGTGCATCTCAATGTATATAGCAGGTGGGATTGAATTGCATGGCTAGTGCACTGCCATTTCATATTATCTTTCACCGAGCAGTGCACAGTAGGAGGAAAACGAAAAGATCCTCGTTATTGAAACAATACCCCACGCATCAAAAGTCTACGTCGATACAGATAACATTACGCAGTGCATACTACGTACACCGGCAGTGCACATCGCTATGCATAGCAGGTGGGGTGCATTTCATGGTCATTGAACTGCCATAGAAACTTGTCTTGCACCGTGCGTACAGCGCTTTACGAAGCATTTGGAAGGCAGTTCATATGTATTCCAATGGCAGTGCATACCTATTTTTAACCTTATTATTGTAGTAATATCCTGAAGCGCTCCGTGGGTAGTGCATGCTTTTTTTACCTGCAGTGCATATGAGTGTGCGTAGCACGCGGGGTGCATTGCACGCTAAGTGCACTGTCCTCGCATGTTATCTTGCACCTTTGCGCACAACAGTTTACAAAGCATTTCTAAGGCAGTTCATCTACATCTTTTCTAAGGTAGTTCATCTACATCTAAGGCAGTGCATCTCGTGTGTATGGCACTGTAATGACAGCATGACGAAGTACTCAACGAGCAGTGCATAATTTCTATTCGAGCAGTGCATCTGCATATAAAAGCAGTATCACAATGCTAAGACGGTATGTTTTTTAATACATTACTCATTAATAACATACAGAAATACTCTGTATTTTCATTTATAACATATAATAAATGCTACTTTGAACTCCTTTAAAAGGAGTTTCACAAAACTGGTGGGGTGTATTGCAAGGTGAGTGCACTGCCAAAGATTGTTATCTTGCACCATGTGTACAACACATAGGCAGCTCATTTTTTATTTGATGATCAGTGCATTATGAAGCACTTGTAAGGGACTTCATATATAGTTCACGGGCACTGCATCTCGTTGTCCATCGCATTATAAAAGCAGCATCACAAAGCACTCACGATAAGTGCATCTGTTGTATACGAGCTGTGCATCTCGGTGCACATTGCTGGTTGTATATGAGCAGTGCAAAACGGATAAACAGAGCTACGAAACACAGCACAAATGTACTGCCTCTCCCCTAACGAAGGACTGGTTAGATAGTAGACCCCGCATATATGTCGCTACCAATAATGAAGTGTTCTTCTTGGAAAAGGGACAATGCATTTTCGTACTGAATTATGACCCACCCGTCAGACAACTTGTTTTCGAGAGATAAAACCTTCCCACCCGTCGTTGGTGTTTAAAGAAGGAAGGGAAGGTAAGAAAACCTATCTCCTTCAAACTATTATAACCAGCTAATGCTGGAACAACCATAACTTTCTCAGCCGCCGCCGCTGCCGCCTGCATGTCGATCTAAGGAAAGTTCCAACCACGCTTCAAAACAAGCAGTAAGATATCTCCATCTCACCAAGGCAAGGCAATAAAGAGAGACATCGTCATCACTGGCGCCACAAATCAGGTAACCAGATATCGAACCTGCTCAAACGATTGAAATTCTAGGGATATATGTGATGAGGCGATTCAGCTTGTACTTCGTCTCTACATGGTAGACATGGCCGGCAGCTACATTGTAGCAACAACGCAACAATTTTTTGGAAAAAAACATTTTGCCAACAACGTAGCTGATTTTTATCTTGGGATTCAACGGAGATATAAATTCCTAGTTTTAAAGCACGGAGCATAGTTTCTACAGTGATGGGAACAGTTTAATAACCATCATAGTGGAGTACAATTGATATAGCGGAAATAGTTATATACGAAACTACATGACCGTTTGCTACGCATGTAGTTTGAGTAGCAGATAGCACTATGTGTAATCACAAAAACTTTTTCACAGTGGATCGATCACTTCAATTGTAGGCTACACCAATTCATTCATTTTCTATCAATATGTATTACTTTGTGTACTTAATAGCAAGAGATTATACAATACATTGAGAAGTTCAGTTGATGTCCAATAAAACTATGCTCTAAATATACTTCAGCTATTCCTAACAAATACTATTTATTATTATGTATATAATCAGGAAGGTTGTTGGTGGTTGTTGCAAAAAAGGTAAAAGGAGGAAATAATACCACAGTAAATTTCAAAATATTTCGGCATACATATTTCAACTAATTGTTTTTTGCATTGAAGCCTACTTATATAAGTTATATAGCAGATAGATTATTATTGTTGATATTACAGATACGCAAGCAAAGTGTTGATTCTTTATCTGTGAGTTATTTTTTTCACTAAATCTAGAGAATGCGAGATATGCTGCATTACACCAAGTAACAAAATTTAGCAGGGACCCAGATTATCTCATTTGAATGATCGTACATTGGCTGAAATTGACATTCTCTAGCGAGTTGGGCCAAAACTGTTGTAGCAGCCTACTCTTGTTAGTTCGGCTTGTGCACTGAGCCCATTCATATCATCAAGAAATTCCTGAGCTCTTCATTCTCAAGCCACACCATCCTCCCCTTCCCCTCCCATACTACCTAACCCTATCAGAGACAGCGACGGCGGATCGTGTCTCGATTAGGATGCCACCGCCTACTCTCTCTCCAAGGCCGCGATGCCTATGAAAGTCGACGACATGGTACTGGAGAGGATGTTCCGCCAGCGCGCCTGGCCTCTCCCCTTGACGTGCTCTTGGCCCTGTGGATCAACAAGGGATACGTGAGATGCATATCCACCTCCCCTTCCCGTGACCCACTTCCCCCAATGTCAACCCTAAGTCTGATCGCCGCTTCATCCCCATCCTCTATTCGCGCATCGGCTATGGCTTCCCTCACAGCTATGGTGCTTAGGATTGGGAGATAAAAGGGTGATAGCTTGGCATCGCGTCTGCCCCTGCAGTACATGGAGCAACAAGTACACTTACACGACTGAAATTCCTACATAGAATACTGAACTAGAGATGCTCCTGCAACACGTGGAGCAGCAAGTACACTTACAAGAGGGTAATTTTTTATTTTACTCAGTGTTCTTTATGTATTTCACTTCATTCATTTTGCCAAGATTATTTGAACTATATGGAAGACCAGTAGATGGTAAGGATGCAAGAGAACTTGATTAAAATTGGATCTTCTTCATTTTGAGGTGG
The DNA here is from genome assembly GCA_910589775.1 of Avena eriantha. Lineage (NCBI taxonomy): Eukaryota > Viridiplantae > Streptophyta > Magnoliopsida > Poales > Poaceae > Avena > Avena eriantha. Next base: position 33,421 of record CAJUXJ010000157.1, read on the forward strand.
TGGTATCTCATGTAAAGAAACAAAAGGAGATTTTATCATGAACCATTACCATTTCGATGATTTTGCACTGATCTATCCTTGTTGGTAATTTCATGCATTCTCTTAATATTTCCATGGATTGGATCTGAACTGAACCATTGACAACGTGGTTTGAAAACTAAAGACATTTTGCTCTTGTTGCAGTTTTTTTATCATACTCTTGTGGCAGTTGACACCCCCTAAAAGGGGAGCTCTAACGCCTGAAGATGGTGACTTTGGCAAATTTTCTGTGTACCTCATAATAGTTATTAACATGACTCTAAATAGATTTATATCATTTCCAAACATTATATATTTCTAATAGACTGACGCGGCAACGCACGCCTACATGATATAGTAGAAATGATGAAAGGTGCGAAATTCCAAGCTCCAGGTGTAACAGAACGTGTTGCACATCAATTCAGGATGGTATATATACTTTTAAGAATAATATATGAATTTTTTTAAATGCTTTAAAAATCAAAAGATTGACCTTGAATAATTACGGTGCTACTATATTAATTATATCATGGTAGAGACGTCTTAGAGCACTACATGATAAGTGTAGATCATGAAAAGCTTGCCTTATGTGATAGTTATATTGTAGAGTTTATTCATGAGGCTACTGAAAATTATTATGAGAGAGGAAAATATGGTTGTAGAAGTTTTTATGGTAATCAAACACCTCTCTATGTGCTGAAAGTTTTGAAGTTACTTTTGTTTTATCTTCCTATGCCTGTCACTTTGTTCTTTGTGTATTTATTTGCATACAAGATTCCTATGCATAGGAAGTGGGTTATACTTAAATGTGTTTTGAATTTGCTTCTTGATGCTCTCTTTTACTTCAATTCATATTTCCTTTGAGACCATCTTCTCAAATTTGTATGCCTAACTTAAAGGCGTTAAAGAAAAGTACTTGTGGGGAGATAACCCAAGAGTTTTAGTTGAGTCTTGGAGGTTATTACCTCTGTAATAACCTATCCTTATCCTTTTTATTTTCTTTTTGTGCCAAGAGTAACCTCTAATGAGAGACAAGTAATGATTGGGAAGTTGCTGTCCAGAAACAGATTTCTGTGCTTCATCGTAAAAATTCCTGAGAGATCTTTGTACGTCAGATTGAGCTGTAATTGTTTCTGCTGCTGCCCCAGGTTGTTATCTAACTTTCGTTAGTTCAACACTTTTTGAGTTGAGCAACAGAAGGTCTTCTAAAAAATTCGTCTTTACCTGCTGGTCTGTTTTGTCAGATTTCTGCCATTTTTTGCATTTGCTTCTTGTTAGTTCCTTCTTGAGTTTCTTTGGGGAATTGATATTTTTGAGGAAAGTGCTACAGTAGCTAGTGTTCTAATGGTAGTTTATTTGGTGTTAGAACTGAACCTTGAGACTTATTTATCTTAAGTGCACTAATGTTGCTAATGAGATTATGTGAAGTTTTGTATGAAGGAAAAATTTCAGGTGTATGGAAGGAATGAGTAATGAGATGAAGGATGGACTAAAGATCAAGCTTGGGGATGCCACACGTGTCACCCCAAGAAATATCCATGAAGTACAAGCGTCAAAGCTTGGGGATGCCCAAGGCATCCCCTTCTTCATCAATAAAAATCCCAGGTTTCTTCCAAACGCTTCATTTTTATTGTTTCATGCACATTTGTGTTTTTCTTGGAGCGTCTTCCTTTTCGTTTTTTGTTTTGGTTTTTAGTTTGCTTAGTTGCTTAGTGTTCTGAATAAATTGGTTGGACCCCCTCTTTCATACTTTGGTTTGCAAATAGTTTGTTTGGTTTGGAAAAGAGTAGGAAAGTTCATGCTTATGTGGTAAAAAGAGCTCGTTTTTGACTGTGGCATATGTTTTGTCATGCCATGCTTGATATTGTTTTGGCTTTATGCTTAGTATTCTTTGCTGCAGCATGACTTGTTATAAACAATTGAGATTGCTTAATGTGCCTTGGATGAATCATGCGTTGTTTTAGCATATTAAAACATAGTATAGTGGTATTCTCCTTTGATGCTTTATGTGGGTTGACTTGGCACATGCTCACACCATATTATGACTATCTCAAGTCACCATAGACTTTATGATACTTTAGTTTTCAACTTGTAGTATCACTTTATTCTTTGATCAATGATGTTTTGTCGCTCTGCATGATTATGGCCATTATTGCTGTCTTAGTTTGTCGCTCCCAGTCTTTTGCTAGCCTCCACCACCAAGTATGAGTTCCACTCATGCATCCAACTCCCTAAACCAAGTTATTCCAAAGAGTCCACCATACCTACCTACTAGCTTATGCTATTCCAAGTATATTCATGCTTTTGTTTACCTTTCACTTGTTATGAGAAAACTAGTGATTAAAGCTCTCACGAACTTGATGGCACACTTTAATTTATTGCCTCTAATAAACTTGAACCATTGGATCCTTCTTTGTTGTGTTTATGCTTGCGCTTTATAAGTTGAAATTAGCAGAACCATGTTTCATGGGGAACGCTTTCAACATTGCACTTGTACTTTGTACCCTGTTGATATCATGTTCTTTTGCTTACGGATCCCGGCGGTGTGAAATAAATGTGGAACTTGTAAGATCAAGGAGTTTGTATATGTGTTAGAGAAACGCCTGGGACGCTAGCCTAAGCCATGCCTAATCATGGTGGAAACTTGCAGCATCACCATAATGAGCACTCTATGAAGCATCCTCACTAAAAACCTATGGAAATAGCAAATAAAAAGATCGCTGAGATGCTCATTGTCTGCTTGCCTTGTCATTTTGATTATGGGAAAGCTTCCGTATCATGTGCAAGGGGTACCCCGTTGGTGGTTCTTAATGATACACATATACTTACAATGACAAGAGCTTACTCGTGACTAAATTTGAGTAGCATGACGATCGGTCTTCGTAAGTAAGGGGCATGAGATTTCGGTTTATAACTTGTCAAGCATATCCTCTTAGTTGTGTTACTTTAACCTTAATCACTTTCAAGATGCTTATGATAGGGGCAATGAGAGCTGAAATCTACAAGTACCATAATTTTGGAAGCTCTTTATGAGACTTGAATCCCTACTTCCTTTTACAAAAGGCTTTTCTTCCACCATTATATTGAGTCTCCACCTTCTATATTTATGCACCTACATTGAGAACATAGTGGCCATTCTTAGTTCTATGTGCATTGTCCCAAGACTAGTTCATTGATGCATAACTTGTTATTGCTTGTTTTAAACTAATGTATCTAGTCACTCTTATTAACTTTGAAGGTGTCCTATGCATTTATATTTGCTACTCTATTGAGGGACAAGCTGAATACTATTATGCTATGTTTTCTTTATGTGAAACAAACAAACGTCTTGCAAGGCATGTTATTCATGAATCTTTTGTTTGTAACTTTTTATGTTGCATCATAGTTTCTTTGCCTATTGCTAGAACTTTGTCTTTCATGTTATGATTGAAGTACTATGATCCCAGCTTTGAGTTTTGCAAATACTTTGATCAAATCTTTGATGGTGCATGTCACCTCAAAAATTATCCTTTCTTTTTATCACTTACCTACTCGAGGACGAGCAGGAGTTAAGCTTGGGGATGTTGATACATTGCAAATGTATCTATAATTTTTGATGTTCCATGCTTGGTTTTATCCACTTTCTTGTGTTTTGTTCCAACTTTGGAGTACTTTTCATGTGATTTCTTGGACTAACCTATTAACAAGAGCCACAGTGCCAGCTGCCTGTTTTCTGCTGTTTTTGGTTCCAAGAAAGTCAGAAAATGAATATTCTCGGAATTGGACGGGACAAAAGCCAAAGTGGCTATTTTTCCGGAAGGGATCAAGTGCCAGAATATGAGACGGAGAAGGGCCTGGGGGCCACCACGCCACCTGGCCGTGCGGCCAGGTCTGGCCCGCGCCAGGGGGTGGTGTGGCCGCTCCCGGCACCCCCTCGGCCTGTCCTTCCGCCTATATATTGCCCTCGGGACGAAAACCCTAAGTACCCGATCAAAAATCCACGAAAAGAGTCTGTAGCCGCCGTCATCTCCATCCCTAGATCGGGAGTGATCTGAAGCTCTTCCCGGCACCCTGCCGGACAGGGGAATTCACCCTGGAGGCCTTCTTCATCACCATGCAAGCCTCCGGTGTGATGCGTGAGTAGTTCATCCTTGGACTACAGATCCATGTAGTAGCTAGATGGCTGGTTCTCCTCCTTTGTGCTTTCATGTTTAGGTCTTGTGAGCTCCGTTCATGATCAAGATCATTTATTTGTAATTCTGCATGTTGTGTTTGCGAGGATCCGATGGATATTGAGATGCTATTTCAGATTGATTATCTTTGTTATTTGTGATCTTGCATGCTTTCCATTGTTAGTAGATATCTTGGCCAAGTAGATGCTAGAAACTCCAAGAGTTAGTATTTATGCTCAATAGTGGGTTCATGCCTCTGGTAATCTGGGAAGTGACAGAAATCTCTAAGGTACTAGATGTGATGTTACTACTAGGGAGAAAACAACAATCCTTTGTTCATAGAACAATCATATTGTTTACTTTACACCTAGTTCGTAAAGGAAGAATCTGTTGCTTGCAACTTAATACTAGAGCGGGTTCGGATGATAACCTGAAGGTGGATTATTAGTCATAGATGCAGTTGGATGGCGGTCTATGTATTATGTTGTAATGCCCAATCAAGTCTCAAAGGAGTCAAGATGATTAGTATATGCATGTATTGCTTTCTCGGTGTTTGTCAATTGCCCCACTGTAATTTGTTCACCCAGCATGTTATCTATCTAAGGAGAGCCACCTCTAGTGAACTATGGATCCCGGTCCTTTTTCTTTATATACAATCTACAATGTTTTACTGCTTTGTGTTTACTTTCTGCAAACTTTTACTTCTTTCCATTCGATACGTTTAATCCTTTGTTTTTCGCAAAACACGGTGAGATTGACAACCTCATCGCAAGTTAGGGACAAAGTTCTGTGGTTGTGTTGTGCAGGTGTCCACATTGCTACTAGCACCGGTAGTGCGCCCTGCCAAAGCTCAGCTAGTAACACCTATGGGGTGTTTCCTCGCTCCTACTGGTTTGATTAAACCTTGGTTTTATAACTGAGGGAAAACTTGTTGCTGTGCTCATCATACCTTCCTCTTGGGGTTCCCAACGAGCTCTACGTCGAAGGACGAGCATATCAGGGTGCTGAAGATAATTCAACCATCACTCCCTGTCTTGTACGAAATGAAGCTCACGGCACCATTTGCACCAAGCCGTACTCTAGCCACGCCTTCTTCGGCAATTTCAAGAGAAAAAACCATTCTTGAAGGTAGTTTCTAATTAAGTTGCAGAAGTTAGAAATCTAATAACTAACAAGCAATAAAAAAATAAGCAAGTAGAAAAATAATGATAACTAATAACATACCATATCATGACGGCGAACATGCGTCCTGGTCAAGCGAGTAACAAGTGCTAGGCCAACGTACAATTCTTTTGAAGGAATGATGTGGAGAAGATAACACTTTTCAGTCATGGTAAGCTTGCATCTCTGAGCAACAATTGTATTATCCAATGGTCCTTCTTCTCCTCATCCTCCCGATCCTCCTCATCAAACTCACCCTCTTCGCCATCATCCTCGTCATCACACTCGTCATCGTCGGTCTCATCATCCTCGTCCTCATCCCCCTCATCGTTCATATGCATAACAGTGATACTTGGACAATGAGCTCCCATTGAAAATACCAGATACACACCAGAGTTGATTTGGTTTTCAGCAATAAACCTTCTCCATGAAGAACCTGCAAGGCGAGTCATTGCTCGCTCTTTGCGCAGGTCCACAACATAAATTCTCCCAAGAGCTTGAAACTCAATGCTCTGTCCTGTTATTCTATTGAATTCTCTCCTTATATTGCATGGGATAGTCTAAATTGAATAAAATAATTAAATAAATGACAATTGTATGGAAATAAATTTCAATAAATGTAAAAAGCAAGAATTATATGCATACCAATGAACGCTCAAATCGACCATGTACAAGATGGACAAGGAATAGCGAGGATGATTTTGTTTCATCAGTACAATCTGTGAAACAAACCTGACACAGTGCCATGTCCTAAAAAAATGAAAAGCAGTTGTTAATTTATGATAAAGGTAGCTAAGATAAAAAAAGGGCATCATATTTGGAATGAACATAAATTAATTTTAGGGACGGAGTAAGTGAGCCAAGTAGGAAGCACAAATAAATAATTTTTTTTCATATACCAGAAGGCTAAATCACACCACCCCAACCCTTCATTTCATAATCATATTGTAACTAATCAATAGGAAAATGAAAGTACAAAAGCATAATCAACCTAAAAGTGTATCCTCATTGCATCATCACATTGAATGCTAACTAAAAAACTAAATATCTCCATATATATACAAATTGAACAAAAAACTTAATATCTAAAACGCTGTCGAAATTTTTTTATCTGTACAATTTATAATATGAATCGACCAAAAATATGAATACATCTTATCTAGAACTATGGTTCAAAATAAACAAGACTAAAATGTGCAAGATTTATAGGATAAAAATGAGGGAATAAGTTGAGCATACCTTGAGAGGGATATTGGGGAGCTAAACAACGGCGAAATCCTTCAGATCCGATGGTTTTTAGGGGAGCAATTGAGAGGGAGGGGAGATGGGAATAGGAGGCGAGATCTCTCTGTTAGTCCTGGCAGCTGGGGAGGACTAGGTCGGGATGGGAAGGGAAACCACGTGCCTGATGCTACATTTATAAGTGTATGACCTTTATGCTAGGTGATACACTGCCAAACCACGTCGTATTGCACAGCTCCCTCAGCAGTACAATCTAAATTATACGGGCAGTACTATGTATGCAGTAGATACATTTTGCATATGCATGTTTGCATCGAAAGTCGATTACTTACCACGGAGAATGAAGTGCCGTTGCACGTTATCTTACGTCATCCATACATCACTATATCAAATACTTAAAGAGCAATGCACAAGATTTCCACAGGCAGTGCATCCGCTCTAAATGAATAGTATGTGTCCGTGTCAACCGCACATGCCGAAAGTCTTGCACACTTGGCACAACACTATATTGTAGCACACGGCATGCAGTCCACATAGGAAGTCCATATACTACACAACTCTATATTGTAGAACATGACATGCACTCCACAGAGGCAGTGCATATGGTAAGAAAGGGTGGTTCACTCCTGCCTACGGATGCAGTGCTCAAAATTTCCACAGGCAGTGCATATGCGGCTGCATGGCAGGTTCAGTGCATTCGAGCATAAGGATGAAGTGCATACGCTCTGCACAACCATACGTTCATCGCGGGTGGAGAACACAATGCACAGACCGCACAAGCAGTGCAACCATAACTTATGAGGGCAGCACACGACATGCAGTGAACACAGGCAGTGCATATAGATGTCAATAGAAGTGCCTTCCTAGATGGCGACGAGACACAGTGTATCTTGCTGTGCATGGTAGGTGTAGTCCATTCCACGGTCGCTGCAGTGCCTGCGCACGCGTTAAAAATGGTCGGTCAACGTTATTAAAGATAGCGCAGCACCCAAGCGGCTAGGCATTATGGATTTGGTGTGAGCTGTATAAGCGTGCAAGTATTTGTAGCACACGACATGTAGTCCACATAGGCATTGCGTATACCGCACAACACTATATTGTAGAACACGATATGCACTCCACAGGGGCAGTGCATATTGTAAGAAAGGGCGGTTCCCTCCTGCCTACGGATGAAGTGCACAAGATTTCCAAAGGCAGTGCATATGCGGCTGCATGGCAGGTTCAATGCATTCTAGCATAAGGATGCAGTGCATACGCTCGGCACAACCATACATTCATCGCGGGTGGAGAATACACTGCACAGACCGCACAGGCAGTGCAACCATAACTTATCAGGGCAGCACACGACATGCAGTCAACACAGGCAGTGCATATAGATGTCAATAGCAGTGCCTTCCTAGATGGCGAAGAGACGTAGTGTATCTTGGTGTGCATGGTAGGTGTAGTCCATTCCACGGTCACTGCAGTGCCTGTGCACGCGTTAAAAATGGTCGGTCAATGTTATTAAAGATAGCGCAGCACCCAAGCGGTGAGGCATTATGGATTTGGTGTGAGCTATATAAGCGTGCAATTATTTGTAGCACACGACATGCATTCAACATAGGCAGTGCGTATACCGCAGAACACTATATTGTAGAACACGACATGCACTCCACAGGGGCAGTGCATATTGTAAGAAAGGACGGTTCACTCCTGCCTACGGATGCAGTGCACAAGATTTCCATAGGCAGTGCATATGTGGCTGCATGGCAGGTTCAGTGCATTAAAGCATAAGGATGCAGTGCATACACTCTTCAAAACCATACGTTCATCACGGGTGGAGAACACACTGCACAGACCGCACAGGCAGTGCAACCATAACTTATCAGGGCAGCACACGACATAGAGTCAACACAGGCAGTGCATATGGATGTCAATAGTAGTGCCTTCCTAGATGGCGAAGAGACACAGTGTATCTTGGTGTGCATGGTAGGTCTAGTCTATTTCACGGTCAACTGCCTGCGCACGCGTTAAAAACAGCCGGTCAGCGTTACTAAAGATAGCGCAGCACCCAAGCGGCTAGGCATTATGGATTTATTGTGAGTCGTATAAGCGTGCAATTATTTCTAGCACACGACATGCAGTCCACATAGGCAGTGTGTATACCACACAACACTATATTGTAGAACACGACATGCACTCCACAGGGGCAGTGCATATTGTAAGAAAGGGAGGTTCACTCCTGCCTACGGATGCAGTGCACAAGATTTACACAAGGAGTGCATATGCGGCTACATGGCAGGTTTAGTGCATTCCAGCATAAGGATGCAATGCATACGCTCTGCACAACCATACGTTCATCGCGGGTGGAGAACACACGGTACAGACCGCACAGGCAGTGCAACCATAACTTATCAGGGCAGCACACGACATGCAGTTAACACAGGCAGTGCATATAGATGTCAATAGCAGTGCCTTCCTGGATGGCGAAGAGACGCAGTGTATCTTGGTGTGCATGGTAGGTGTAGTCCATTTCAAGGTCACTGCACTGCCTGCGCACGTGTTAAAAATGGTCGGTCAGCGTTATTAAAGATAGTGCAGCACCCAAGCGGCGAGGCATTATGGATTTTGTGTGAGTTGTATAAGCGTGCAATTATTTGTAGCACACGACATGCAGTCCACATAGGCAGTGCGTATACCGCACAACACTATATTGTAGAACACAGCATGCACTCCACAGGGGCAGTGCATATTGTAAGAAAGGGCGGTTCACTCCTGCCTACGGATGCAGTGCACAAGATTTCCACAGGCAGTGCATATGCGGCTGCATGGCAGGTTCAGTACATTCCAGCATAAGGATGCAGTGCATACGCTCTGCACAACCATACGTTCATTGTGGGTGGAGAACACACTGCAGAGACCGCACAGGCAGTGCAACCATAGCTTATCAGGGCAGCACACGATATGCAGTCAACACAGGCAGTGCATATAGATGTCAATAGCAGTGCCTTCCTGGATGGCGAAGAGACGCAGTGTATCGAAAGTCGATTACATACCACGGTGAATGCACTGCCGTTGCACATTATCTTACGTCGTCCACACATCATTATATCAAAGACTTAAAGAGCAATGCACAAGATTTCTATAGGCAGTGCATCCGCTCTAAATGAATAGTATGTGTCTGTGTCAACCGCACATGCCGAAAGTCTTGCACACTTGGCACAGCACTATATTGTAGCACACGACATGTAGTCGACATAGGAAGTCCATATACTGCACAACACTATATTGTAGAACACGACATGCACTCCACAGAGGCAGTGCATATGGTAAGAAAGGGTGGTTCACTCCTGCCTACGGATGCAGTGCACAAAATTTCCACAGGCAGTGCATATGCTGCTGCATGGCAGGTTTAGTGCATTCCAGCATAAGGATGCAGTGCATACGCTCTGCACAACCGTACGTTCATCGTGGGTGGAGAACACAATGCACAGACTGCACAAGTTGTGCAACCATAACTTATTAGGGCAACACACGACATGCAGTGAACACAGGTAGTGCATATAGATGTCAATAGCAGTGCCTTCCTAGATGGCGAAGAGACACAGTGTATCTTGCTGTGCATGGTAGGTGTAGTCCATTCCACGGTCACTGCAGTGCCTGCGCACGCGTGAAAAATGGTCGGTCAATGTTATTAAAGATAGCGCAGCACCCAAGTGGCGAGGCATTATGGATTTGGTGTGATCTATATAAGCGTGCAAGTATTTGTAGCACACGACATGTAGTCCACATAGGCAGTGCGTATACCGCACAACACTATATTATCGAACACGACATGCACTCCACAGGGGCAGTGCATATTGTAAGAAAGGGTGGTTCACTCCTGCCTACGGATGCAGTGCACAAGATTTCCACATGCAGTGCATATGCGGCTGCATGGCAGGTTCAGTGCATTCCAACATAAGGATGCAGTGCATACGCTCTACCCAACCATACGTTCATCACGGGTGGAGAACACAGTGCACAGACCGCATAGGCAGTGCAACCATAAATTATTAGGGAAGCACACGACATGCAGTCAACACAGGCAGTGCATATAGATGTCAATAGCAGTGCCTTCCTAGATGGCGAAGAGACGCAGTGTATCTTGGTGTGTATGGTAGGTGTAGTCCATTCCACGGCCACTGCACTCCCTGCGCACGCGTTAAAAATGGTCGGTCAGCATTATTAAAGATAGCGCAACACCCAAGCGGCGAGGCATTATGGATTTGTTGTGAGGTGTATAAGCGTGCAATTATTTGTAGCACACGACATGCAGTCCACATAGGCAGTGTGTATACCACACAACACTATATTGTAGAACAAGACATGCACTCCACAGGGGCAGTGCATATTGTAAGAAAGGGCGGTTCACTCCTGCCTACGAATGCAGTGCACAAGATTTCCACAGGGAGTGCATATGCGGCTGCATGGCAGGTTCAGTGCATTCCAGCATAAGGATGCAGTGCATACGCTCTACACAACCATACGTTCATCGCGGGTGGAGAACACACTACACAGACCGTACAGGCAATGGAACCATAACTTATCAGGGCAGCACACGATATGTAGTCAACACAGACAGTGCATATAGACGTCAATAGTAGTGCCTTCCTGAATGGCGAAGAGACACAGTGTATCTTGGTGTGCATGGTAGGTGTAGTCCATTCCTCGGTCACTGCACTGCCTATGCACGCATTAAAAACGGTCGTTCAGCGTTATTAAAGATAGCGCAGCACCCAAGCGGTGAGGCATTATGGATTTGGTGTGAGCTATATAAGCGTGCAATTATTTCTAGCACACGACATGCAGTCCACATAGGCAGTGCGTATACCGCACGGCACTATATTGTAGAACACGACATGCACTCCACAGGGGCAGTGCATATTGTATGAAAGGGCGGTTCACTCCTGCCTACGGATGCAGTGCACAAGATTTCCACATAAGGATGCAGTGCATACGCTCTGCACAACCATACGTTCATCGCGGGTGGAGAACACACTGCATAGACCGCTCAGGCAGTGCAACCATAACTTATCAGGGCAGCACACGACATGCAGTCAACACAGGCAGTGCATATAGATGTCAATAGCAGTGCCTTCCTGGATGGCAAAGAGACGTAGTGTATCTTGGTGTGCATGGTAGGTGTAGTCCATTCCACGGTCACTACACTACCTGCCCACGCGTTAAAAACGGTCGGTCAGCGTTATTAAAGATAGCGCAGCGAGGCATTATGGATTTGGTGTGAGCTATACTCCTCTTAGGCTTATAAATAGTGCCGGCACCTCTTCACACTTCTAAACTGCATCAGTACTAGGGATAACTATTCGATCTCACATACCTCCAACCGGCTTCATAATGTCTCGCCGCCTACTCACCTGTTGGGCCAAGTTCCCTCCGGGTGCTCGCATACCACTTCCAACGCCGCCTATCTCCGACGACGAAGAAGAGAAAGAGGAGGTCTCGTCGCAGGAGTCAGTCACGGCTCAAGGTGTGGTAGCCGCTATGGAGAACCTACATGAATACGCCTCTTCCTCTGCCGACAACAACCAATCCTACAACCTGATGCTGCCGCCAACCTCAACAAAATTCAACTCGTTCGGTAAGGAGAAGAAGAGGCGGGAGGATGCAAGGAACCGCGAGGAACATACCGCGTTCCTCGCTTCCGTGGAGAGTGAGAGTATCTCTGCTCTAGCTGCACCAGAGAAGGAGGAGGTCAAGAAGGAGAAGGAGGAGGATGCCCGGAACCGCGAGAGGGTCGCTGCCTATAGGGCGCATAGGGCCGCCGTTCATGAGGCCAACAGCATAGCAGTTCTGGAGATGACCAATCAGTTTCGATAGGTAGTGGAGGCGAGGTGGAACCAACACGCGGCAGCGGCAGAGTAGCAGTGCAAGCGGCTGTGGCTCCAGCGGGGTGGCGGCGAACGACGACGCGGCAGGTCCATCATACGTCATCCACATATACAACGACGAAGATGATTAGCGGATCTAGCTTTATATTAGGTTTTTCTTTATATATCCATAAATTCCATTCAAATCTTGTAAAATATCTCCTGATTTGGATGGACTATTAATTTATCTGAATTTCGCAAAATGCCATCGATTCAGCAGTAACCACGGAAGAAATCCGGTCCATAGTCATCGTACCGGGCAGTGCATGACCTTTATTAATATACATCCCGATCTTACAAACCAAGGTAGTGCATAGCAGGTTTGAAATGCAGTAGTTAAAAGGCAGTGCTCCTTTTCATGGGCTGCCTACTTTAAAATTGCCATCTCCTCATCAATATTGTATGGAAGCAACAAAGAAGTCTTTGCGATATTTGTCTGACGTTGGGTCTCTTTTAGTTAAAAGTCCATCGGCTGACAAACTGTCGGATCCTTAAGTTTGTTACCAAATCAAATGGGCCTGTGCATAACAGGCGTGTGTTTAAGAAGCAGACCTGTGGTTACGTACTTTTAAGGTCTAAAATGTAGTGTTTTTAATTAGTTTTTTTTATTTTTATGTAAGATGCGGCAGTGCATAATACTTTACAAAAGCAGTGCTATGCTGCAACTACCAATGGGCCTGTGAACTATATTAGTGGGCCTCTAATGTATATAAGGAACAATTACATGGTTGCGAAGTTTTGAGGTCTTGTATGGACAATTTCGTAGTGGGCCTTTTTTTATAACTAGTAGCACGATTTGCACGATCGGTTGGTTATAAGGATACGAGGAGTCGTGGAAGCGGTTAAAGGCGTAAGTTGCAACAACGGCCCACCAGTTCATCATTTGCAGCGACGAATCTCAGAAGAACACGGTGTCTATCTAGGGCATAATTATATATTATTTTGTAGTCCATCACATACTTGTTCTTATTAGATCCATCCTTGTTTACTACTGCATAAATAAACAGATTCAAGCCATGGTACCAGATGTCTTCCTCCCATGGACGACGGGCTTCAGACAATGGAGATTCATCACATTCCTGCTCATGGAACGACGGTTCTTACTATGGTGTACACCAACGAGGAATCCAGTGTCGACAAAATACTCGCAATGTACGAAGATTGGCTTGACGAGGTTAGTAATGATCCAATTATGCAGAAATTTTGTAGTACCTTTTCCTAACCAGTACTTTGAACCAGTTTTCATTTGAATCAAACATTTACCCCATACATCCTTTTTCAGAAGCCATTGTTTTTTCCTATGATCAAGCAAACTATTTCATATACGAATTAATGTAACGCCATACATACGTTTTGTCCTGTTTGGCACATGCTGTTTTTTCTCAGTATTTAGAAGATAACGTAGTATCTAAAAATACTGTAGTTTTCAATAGTTTGGGAGTTTGGCCACAGTAAAACACAAAAGTTTCAAAACTGTGGTATTGCAAAAACTAAGGTTTTTTGCACGTTTCAAGAAAGAGGTCTGGACCTATTTTTTTACAAATACTATGTTTTGTGCAAACTATAGTATTGATTGCCCGGCATTGATATACTATGGTTTTAGAATATTTTCGTTGACAAAGCAAAGAAGCCAAGCAGAGCCTTAGAGTGGGCATGGAAAATGCGATCCTACATTTTCCCCTACTCCTATTCTTCACGCTGTAAGAATCAAACATATTTCACTAGATTCTGCTACTTACTAAATGATCAAATTTTACTTGACAGGACGACAGCAGCAGGTACATAGGACTCGACCTCGAATACACTCCTAGAGGCAAACAACAAACCATCACCGTAGTACAACTCGCCATGAGGGAGCACGTCCTAGTGTATCATTACGCCAGGAGCACTAAGGAATGCCAGGGGCTACGGGATTTTCTAAAACAAAAACAGATCACGTTTGTTAGTGTGGACAAGAGGACAGACATAAAGATGATGCAGAAAGAGAAATTTGATATCCGTGACGAGTACCACGACGACATACAGGATATATTCAAGTGAGTGCCACGAGATAATCATAGGGATGGCATCTCCAATCTTGTAGCAACAATCATTGATAGGTCATACATTCAGATGAAGATACTAGCCCGTAACTCAAACATGCATGACATATGGGAGTGGAAGCCAATGCCGCCAGAGAATCTGCGTTACTCATCAATAGATGGATATGTCACCTACGAGTTGTACAAGGGATAACATTCATCAGGAATCTCCTCGGTTTAGATAAACCAATCTTGGATGACAAGCTCTGCATCAGATGTCATGGAGGTTATATACCGTACAAACGACATAAACAAGCAGGTCCATCAGAGGATACAAAGAAGAAATGGCAGAAGGAGAAATACGGCATCAGTCCAAAAGAAGATGTCGACAGATCGGAGAAAGCAAGAAGATGGCTAGAAGGAAATGTGAATTAAGTAAAGACTTTTGTGCATGGCTACGATATTATATCAGTTTGGTGATTTTAGTTGATAACCACATATAAAATGTGGATTTGATTTAGCGTTTGATGTTTTCCGAACAATGTCATTTAAAAAGGCTTGAAACCCTGCTTAGTGTGTGTAATACTTTGAACAATGTGTAATTATATATAGTCTATGCATTCTGAATGTTTTATTCCAGTAAAACAAATCATATATCAATTTTAAATACAATATTCTAGTTTGTGT
>CAJUXJ010000157.1:49609-71361 GCA_910589775.1 Avena eriantha
TGCATAACTGTGCTTAAGTTAGACAGTCCACCCTTTAAAAGCCGGCAGTGCAAAATGGCAGAACTTGTGCAGTACATCAAAATCTGGGAACTCGAAGCCGAAAATGTAGTGAAAAAAAAATAACTTATCAGGGCAGTACATAAACTGTATGACCGGCAGTGCAAACTGATATAAACACACATTCTGACCATACTGGCTACGGCAGTGCTTATTCCAACATAGAAGCAGTTAACACAAACTGCGCACAAATTAGGCAGTGCACCTTTAAAACCTAGGCAGTGCAAATGACAGAACTTGTGCTGTGCATCAAACCTGAGAACTCGAAAGTCGAAAACACAGTGAAAAAATATTAATAGGGCAGTACATAAACTGTATGACCGGCAGTGCAAAACTTATCAAACACACATTTTGACATTACCGGCTATGGCAGTGCTTACGCCAACCTAGAAGCAGTTAACACAAAACTGCGCATAATTAGGCGTGCACCCTTTAAAACCTAGGCAGTGCAAATGGCAGAACTAAAGTAAATAGAACTTAGGTAGTGCACCCGTATAACTTAGGCAGTGCACCCGACCAATAGAATACAATGTCGCTCCTCCAACACTAAAGTAAATAAGACTTACATCAAATACAAACTGTGTGCAAGCAAAGAGAAGTAAACATATATTGGTCAATAAGAAAGCAGTGCACGAATTACAACTTAGGCAGTACACTCCGTACAACTTAGATACAGCTGGTGCAATGCATCAATGAAATCTAATAAGGCATTTAGTCAAATAAAATTACGGCAGATCACTCACGATCACCCGAGGCGTCAAAATTAAGCAGACACAAGGTAGTGCATTGCTTCTAAACAAGGCAGAGCAACCAAAACTACCACCCCATACACGATTTAGTGTTCCCTCTAGTATCCAACCCACAGAAAGGTAGTCCGAAGAAACAAAACCCATGGAAAACAGATTCATTCTGCTACCGTCATGGCCGTCGACCAGGAGCAAACCGCCCAATGCCGGCAACCGTGAAAACAACCACCTTCCCACACCCCAACACCAATAGCACACACCACGCTTTGCCAACAGCAACCACCCCAGATCACCCCGCCCCCCGCCGACCCACCCCAACGGAATCTAGTCCAACCCTTCAAATCCAACCCACCACCACCCGCACCAAACAATCCTCCGACGATAGCAAGTTCGTCCTTAGCAACCTGCACCGATTTGGAATGGAACTCCTCGGCGATCTCGATAGAGAGGATACATTCACAAAAAAGGTAAACGGCGGAAGGCGAGGAGCGCGGCGGAAGGCCCCTACTTCCTCTTATTCAAGAAAACAATTAAGCGTAGGAACCTACAACAAGAGGTACGCCGAATTCATATCAATCAAAATCATATAATTCTGGTTTAACACTAGATTCTTCACAAATCTGTAATAGAAAGTAAAATTTATAGTACATACTATATTACTCCACTTTTAATTCATTCATTTCAGTTCCTTATCGCCATACAAAGCATATGTGACTAACAATTTAGAGATTACATATGTACAGTTGTTTTTCTTAAGTAATTAATGAGAAAAATAGGGAAATAGAATTCGTATATAGAAAGGATAGACAAATATATTAAAACATCGAATCAGTGAAAATAATTACTAAGGATTAGAAGATTGCATAAAGAATTACTAATTTTCTACAACACTTATTAAGAATTGTCTTATGCTAAAAATATTATTTAATTATTAGGTGAAATGGAGGACAACATAGCATTTATTTAATACAACTTCTTTGTAGAGCATACCTGATAATACAGATGCTGATGAAAAAAAGTCATTGCTGACCAAGGTAATGCTGTAAAACAAAGTAAAAGTACATATTATTAGTGTTTCTTCTTCATATAGTAAGGAAAAATAGTGCCCCAAAACAGATAACCAGGACAACAGTCAGGTCCACACCAGCCACCTATCAATAACACCATCACAAAGTGTGGACTGCACAGAAACACCCACACAGGAATGACAAGTGGAAGATCAACTAGCAGAAGAGGAAGAGAAGAAAAAGAAAGCAGTAAAAAAGGAAATTGAACCTGGATAAGGTTAAGAAGAAACTACCTCTTGCATCAACCTTTTGAAGAAAGTGTGGACGATGAAAAAAATGAACAAAACATAGCCCAGGATGACCCAATCCCACTGAGTGTTCAGCTTCCAGAGAGCAGTACCACAGTAGATTTACAGTCCAGTACAAGAAGATTGAAGAAGAGGAAAGCAATAGTAGCAGAAGAGAAAGATAACCCTCAGGAAAAAAAGGAGAGCATCTAGAATATCAAAGGAAGAAAAAGGACATCTGAAAGAACAAGAGAACACACAGATGAGGATGAGAGCAGTGACGACGACGATGAAGACTACAACATTCTTCCAGAAGGAACACAATCTGAAACAGAAGATGATGATGCTGCAGGTGGTACGGAAGAAAATGAAGGAGAATTGGATAATCAGGTTAGTAAAGATTTACATAAATAAATTAACCATATGACATTCATTTTGGAAAATCCATAGCATGAACTGACAGCATAAAATCTTACATGCAGCAAGCTAGGAGAAAACGCAAACACAAGGATCAGAGCAAGAATTATGATTCAAGGAACCTTGACAATAGGTGAGAAAAAGCTACGCAAGGACACAGGCACAAACTACACAGTAAGGTGTTCACTCAAAGAGCTCAACAAATTTCTTACAGAGGTCCTTAGCGAAGATCAAAAAACCGAGTTATCAAATGTTGGGTGGGGATTCCTGTTTAATTATAGAGTAACATCAAACCTGTCACGGCCAATGATCTTGTGGTTATACGAGAAAATTGATAGAGTTACAATGGTAATGGAACTTGGAGCCGGCGTGGACATTGAAATAACACCAGAAGTTGTGAAATCAGTGTTCGGCTTCCCTGACGGACCTAACGCAGCTCCATTACCATCAGTGGATGGTAACACAGAAGATCTAAAATGGCTAAGGAAATAACTTGGAATAACAGCGACAAACAAGTTCAACTTAATGATTTGTATAAGCAATAAAGAAAGGTGGCACAAGTCCTTTCACAATGCAATGCATATTTCTAGTCATTTTCAAGAGTATTGTCTGCCCCACTCTACACGCAAGGATGGGCCGAGAGGCAGGAATGATACACAATGTAGACTACAAGAAGCTTCAAAAAATGGATATCTGCCACGTAGTAGTGGATGAACTGAAGAGAGGAGTTCATAATTTTTTTGCAGAAAAGAAAAATAGAAAAAAGAGAAAGGGTAAGGGTCCTGTTAAAAAAACAAATACCAAAGGAGCTGAGGGATGCGAAATTTTGCCATTAATAGTCTATCTGGACACTAAAATGTGTGAGAATTCAATCAACATGATTGAAACACCACGGCTGCATGTTCTTGACAATGAATTATTGTCATCCATTGTGAAGAAGGACAGACAGAAACATAACATTGAGGAATTCGGAGCATTGAAATATGTAAGTACACATATTGGTAATATGTATCTTTGTATTTCCTTATTGCACATCTAATTTAATTCCGTAACAAAATAAGATTGAGCATTAAAAATATCTAAATTGTCCTCTTCACATGAAATAGGTTAAGACTAGTTCCGAGCTGCAGCACTACAAACAAAGGTTTTCATACAAAGAAAAACAATTCGTAAAATACGGTGGTGGATAATGACCATGAGAACCGGAATAACAAGTACGCAATAGTTCTTGTCGGAGACAACTCAAACATTCCAACTGAAGAATCTTCTGTCTAGCCAAATCCAATCGGAGGTCTCATGACATATGTTGAGAAGATGCAGCAAGCAATGGATCTCCTGAGACAGATTGCATACAACCCAGAAAACATATGTCAAAATTTAGAAAATAACAACGAACTAGGCCTCATCAGTAACTACAAAAAGATGTCAAGAGAGCAGGACTTGAGATTCTAGACTCAATGGATAAGCTTAAGTTATACATGGAGTCGGCGAAAGATATAGCAGTTAGATTAACAGCAAAAAGAGGACCTATCAGAATGGAAGATCCTCCATCATGTTCATTGCCGCAAAATGAAACTGAGAAAACAACTCTGGCAGTGTTGATAAGTCTAAAAAAACAGAAGACACAACGATCGAAGCTACAAAGGTAATTTATATACCTATTGCAAGTTATTGCACGATATAATAAGAAAGATTGCTCCTAGTTTAACTGTGTTGTATTTTTATTTCTAAATGAATTGGACAATCAGGCAGATGATGCCAATAATGAAACTACAGCAGAAGGACAGGAGCATGCAACATCAACAATAACAAAAGACAAATCTCTAAAGGTAGACGCTCATTTCATAGAAAGGGGACGATTTGCTATAATATAAAGAAAAAAGGAAAATCTGATGATGGTTATAACATTCATAACAATTCAACAAAGAACTAATATAAAATTCTGATTGTAGGAGGACGCAGGAGGAGATACAACAACCAAACCCCCTCTGACGAAGCAGTAGCAGCAGAAACAAGCATACGCTCATCTGACACAGCGAACAGGCAGGAACAGGATAAACAAGAGGAACATCAGATAGAAGATAAAGAAAAATAGAAGATCAAAGTTAAAGACAGTGAAGTTGGACACAAAGCAGAAGATTTACTGCCAGTCAGTACCAATCTGACAGTAGAAGGTCTCTATGAAAATTAATTTGTTGAACAATTTGATTCATTTGTAAACATACCATGTTTCTACGGGTGTAAATAAATTAAAGATACACTTGCAAAATAGTGCTTGCTAAACATATCAAAAAATCTGGCTATAATGACCATGAAGAGATTTGTATGAACGGTTATGGTTACAAGTACTAGCTAGTCTACCATTTGCACTTGTAATACACGATAGTTGAACCAGTAAACTGCCTCAACGACTATAAATGAACTGTCATCAAACTACCATTCTGATGCACTGCCTAACATCAGTCATTGCACTGATTTTTCTGCACTTCATTTTTTCACACTCTAACATTTTTTTCTTTCCACAGATACAGATAGTGGAGACCAAGCAAACAGGGACATCAGGAAAATACAATCAGAATGGACAAAATTGTATAACCAGATATACAAGTTCACAGACAAATAACTGTCAAAAGAAGATACAACTATATTAAAGTGAGATGATTTTAAAAATTATCATTTTGCACTTTGCATATTTTTCAGAACCATACTGTGTTATAATAAAAATTACTCCACTCTACAGATCTCGGTATATCTTGAAGCACGAGAAAACCAATATGAAGGTGCCACTTTATTACATATCAAGTGCTTTCAGAAACGAAGGATTGCTAGGCGATACAGAGGGTGAATTTGTGTTAACCTATTTTGAAGAACAACTTAGGAGAACCAAGTCGAAGAAGAAAATTATTCATTACAGAGCAACTGTAAGTACTACAGAAAAAGAAAATGTAAATAATAAACAAAGGTTTTATATATTAAGAGCAAACAAACTAACGATTGTTTTGTAGCAAAACTTATTAACATTAAAGCAGTGAAAGATGATAAAAGAAGTATGCGTTGGGTAGAGGACTTGTTTAAACCAGACGCAGAGACCGTCTAGACAAATATGAACTAGTAAGTAGAACAATAATGTTCATTACAGTATATTTTTTGACAACTTGAAGAACACCATACTGCGAAAATACAAGCTTGTATATTCATTTTTTAAACAGAAAAAATATGTTAACAAATTTTAAATAATTGCTCATGCAGATAATGTTTCCTTTTCTCGAGCGACCTCCTAAGGGAACTTCAGGTTCAGTAGGTCACTGGTTCAAATTGACAGTAGATATTTTGGAGAAGAAGTTCAGAATTTATGATTCGTTGAGAGAGCCAGGGGATATTGATCTTGAAAAAGTATGCTCAAAATTGATCCGGAAAATAAAGACATTGTGGAGTGAAGGTTTTGGAACAACAGAAACAAAAGTCCAAATGCTGGATGATTTAGAGGTAGTATATGAACACATGCCTCTACAAGATAACGGGTAAATGTTCATACATAACATAAAATATAGTCTTGCATTGAACTACTTATGTTTGTCAACTTTTGACCATCTGACAACAACTAAAACAAAAAATATTATGTAGATGTGAGTGGGTTCTTCATGCTCTATATGATCGAGAACTGCACCACAAATCACGTTCTAGAATTCACAAAAAAAGATATTCCGGGTTACAAGGAAATTCTTCTCATGAGGATGATGACATCAGACATCTTCAACGTAAACATCGAAACATTAAATGATAGAATATTAGGTAATCCTTTACACAGTTTTTTGACTAGTATTGTTCATACTACAGTATGTTGTTTCATAACATTGTTACTATCAAGTGCAACACAAGTATTTACAAATTTGCTGCATCTACAGGCCATTCTGAATATCAAGAGGTATTCACAAGAAGAGATTTCCAGGATTTGAAGAGAGATATATTGTTAGGAATTCAAGAGAAAGAAAACAAGATGTCAAACAAATCAACGATACAACTAAAAGAAACTAAGGAGAAAGAGATCTTTAGAGAAAGATATAGAAGAAATCCAAAAAGGTGCAAGGTTTCCATG
Organism: Avena eriantha; assembly: GCA_910589775.1. NCBI lineage: Eukaryota > Viridiplantae > Streptophyta > Magnoliopsida > Poales > Poaceae > Avena > Avena eriantha. The sequence goes on from CAJUXJ010000157.1 coordinate 56,220, forward strand.
GAAGAATAGAAAATCGAAATCCAGAAGAAAGACTTGTTTTTATTCCAGCAGAATTTAAAGAAACAGAGAATGCAAGGAAAGTACGGCAAAAACTAATTGAATATGCATCAAAAACAGATTACGGAGAGTAAGTGTAAAGCTTAACTTGATACAGTTAGATCTCTTTTAATTAGCCTAGATATTTTTTGATCTAATCTAAACTAACAACCCTGTAATACTAATCCTGTTTTTTGTAATACAACAGGAGAGTTTTTATCAAGACAACTAGATCCAATGAATCAAGAAATTTTAATCTGACATATACTGCACGTGAACTAGCAGACAGTTTCAAAGAGAATGGATGGATAGACAATGAATTTTTAGATGTCGTCATCCACACATGGAGAAGTAATGATGAGTTCAAATATCTTTTCCAGGAAGGTAAAAGGGTAATCCTACCCACACAGGTAACATCATTATTAGATTTTATGGAAAAAACAAAAATTTCGAACCTGAAGATATTGCACGCACAATTGATTACCTCATAGGAACAAACGACCTTACAAAAGCAGGCACAGTGAGTTATTTTAGAAATAAGCATAAATTTCTATATTCAGTATTAAGACACCTCATAAAACTAAAAATTACCACATGTTTAAAACTTACTTGACGATTATATCTACTTCCATACATAGATACTACTATCGGTTCATTGCAAGAAACATTTTTCAGTTTATGTCTTAAATGGGTCTGCTCGGAATCCAAAGGTTGAGATCATAGACTCCTTCGCATACAATAATAGTACAGAGATGCAGGATTACCACAGTAACATAGGACAAAGTATGGTTAGACTCCTACCAAAATGTAGACATTACTAGAAAACTTTTACTAGAGTAAGAGTGTTATTTCTAAAAAAATCATATCAGAACTTACTAGCCTTTTTATCTAACAATGTCACTATGATGTTTCAATATACAGCTAAGAAGGTTCGAACAAGTGCTAGAGTGCATTTACAAAGATGACACATTTCTAAGATGGAGTGCATCATTCAAAAGTGCATGCTACGTCAGAACTAAAAAACAAGATGAAGACGCATGTGGACTGTGGACATTATATTACCTGCAGAGATACAATCGCGAAATTATAGAAAAAGGAAAGACGTCAAGTGTAAGTAGTAGTTAGATAGAAATTTTTCAAAAATGTTGATTACATATACTTGAAAACTAACAAGACTTTACAATACTTATCAGGACACAAGCTCCAGTATCAGAGATGAACAACTGTACACAATGTTGTTCCACAGATCTAACCAAGCACTGGAGAACCTACCAGCAGATCTTAGGGAGTTGGGCCCAGACATGGAGATGCCACAAATTGCAATAACATTAAGTGATTAGAAGAAGATTTCGAAACATGTACTTTATTTCGTCAAACCTGATTGCATGCACATATTGCATCTAATTGGACAGAGGCAAAGGAAATAACAATATCTATGGGTGTAAGTACACGCTTGTTAATCTGTAACAAATAACTTGATTTCTGATTTTAAGTTGGTAGTGCAATATCTACTTGTAGTGTATCGACATCTATGGGCCAGTGCATCTGCATACACTCTTGCATAGCTATGTGTAAAAATTATAATTTCATCACAATGAACCAAATAATAACAGGCATCTATGTGAGCAGTGCATATCACAAACACATACAGCGATAAAAACAATTGCAAAGCTATGTGTAAAAATTATATTTTCATCATACTGAACCAAGTATAAACTACTTCCACATGACGATAATAATCAACCTAGTATAAACTTGCTCTAAGTAGTCTTTAAAACAAACTGCTTACATAGGTATCCTTGCACTACCATGGACAAATGGCATACATAAGTAAAGAAGGCAGTGCCAAAAATCAGCACAAGGCAGAATATATGTATGTACGAGACAGTGCACCTAAATTTACGTGGGTAGTGAATGCACCACTAAAAAAACTCTTCCATCCCTATGTGTGAAAATTATATTTTCAACGCACTCAACAGAGTATAAACTGCTTCTAGATGATCACTTCAAAAACTGCCTAAATAGATATCCTTGCACTACCATAGAACCATGAGTACATGAGTAAATACGACAGTGCAACCAGTCTGGTCAAGGCAGAACAAATAAGCTGTATAGCACACACGGAAAGAAATCTGCAGTGCACCGTAGCTAGTCAGAGCAGTGCAAATAGAAAATTCACTGACAGACAGACACTTCCATGTATGTACTTACTAAATTACATACAATCTTGCTCCATCACATTCATCAAGTTCTCTTCACAAACACTGTTACAAACACTTACAACATGATAGGCCAAATTTAGCTAGCATTTAAAATATGGAAGATGCTTCACAAGTTATTTGGACAGTTTCTTATCAAGCTCCTTGACCTCTTTCTGAATGTCATCCATGCACTCTATGCAGTTACGACGGCGCTCAAGAATGTCCTTTAGAGATTGCATTCCATGTAGCCTTTCAAGACTTACATTTTTTGTTGTTTCAATGTCTTCAAAACGATTGGCTATCATGTCGGCCAATTCCTCATCAAGCTTCTGTCTATTAGCTAGTAGCTGAGCCATATCCATCGTTAGAGTATCCCGCTCTAAGTCCCAGGGTGCAGCGCCAACTTTATACTTGTTCAGCTCCACCTTCATCATAGCAGCATCTTCGACAACATGCTGCATTCTGACGATCTCGTGTCGAAGACGGTCACACTCTATAGTAATAGTCATCTTTTCTGCCTCCTTCTCGGAGAGCTTGACATACAATTGTGATACCTTAACATTCTTAGCAGCAAGTTCATTATGAAGCCTCTGATATTCTGCATCAACATGATTACTGCCATCCGAAACTCCCGTAACTAATGGCAATGAATCCTAATATTTTCACAGAAAACAACAACAACATTTAGTGTAAATAGAACTAATCGTACTAAAAAATAGCCAACATACAAATACACGCACATTGATTAGCCCGCTCAAATGCACCACAGGAACAGACGGCGACGGAGTAGCTGCCAAACGCGAGCAACCATGAACACCAGAGGAGTAAGCCCTATATGTAAGTTCCAAACGTCAACGACACAACAAGAGTTTCAAAAACCTAATCTGAAAACTTAGAAATGAATACAAGAAAAGATAAAAAAAGGCAAAACTAACCCGGACTCGTCGATCTTACGACGGTTGCATCGAGACGACGACGAACCTTCGGCAAACGAATCCACGATGGTGGGAAGCAGGGGAGCGCCCTCCGAGCCCCGTCTCCTCCGCTCAGCAGCTTCCAAATGTTTCGTAACAACTGTCTGCTGCTTTCTAGACATAGGCTTCCTCATTGGATCCATGGCAGAAAGAACTGAAAATCGAACTGGAAGAAGAACCGTCTAGAGGAAAACAAACCGTCTAGTAGAAGAGGAACTGGGACTAGAATGCGAAATGTTAAGCATCGACGTCTTAATTTATAATGTACTTATACACATTGAACAGTCGTCTCACCTACCAACAATTAAACACACCCCACACATCATCCAAGACCAAACATTGACCAAAGCTATAATATTATTCCTAATGTAAACGCAATTAACAATTCAGCGAATGAAACAGCACACGCGGAGCGAAAGTTAAGTTTACCGAGGTTGCGAACAACAATACGCATGACACTGCAGTAAAAATAGAGCATTTCAACATAATACAATACTAGGGCACTTCAACAAGCTAATAATATGGCAGTGCACACAGATAAACTGTGCAGTACTCAATGTAGAAATTTCATAAAAAGTATAATACTTTGAGTAAAATGAACTATAAAATTTCAATTACCCGTAAATAAAAAAAACATAATATGCACTGCCAAAAGTGTTAACTATGAACTGCCTGGATGTACAAGTTCAAATTTGTTGTTAGTCTGTCAGACATTCAATTTTGTTGCATAGGGACAGAGGGATTGTCAGTCTCAGATGGTAAACGATAGGATACCTCGGACAGTGGGCGGGGGAACAACACGTCGAAGCGTTAGCACATAAACGTTTTAGTTGCTTGATTTATAAATGCAGGTAAACCGAAGGTACTCATTCAGTTCTCTCCACCGCTCTCCCACTACACACGTCCAGAGCACTTCCCGAGAACAGTTCCTCAGAGCAGAGCAGTTTCTTAGAAAAGTTCGTCCCCTCCCAATCTAGTTTTCTCCTATAATTCCATATCCCTTTCCTTTTCTTTATTGGTTTGATTTCTAATCCTTATTTATTTCTTCATTTCAAGAAGCTTTGTTCTTTTATTTTAATCTCCATTCCATTGTCTTAGTACAAATCTACGGTGAGTTTTGCATCACACTTCCAATTATTATTTTTAGTTTCCTCGTAATCTTTTATGTGTTCTTCCTATCATCTTATCCCCGTAATACTATGGTGTAATTTATGCCCGATAAATGATCTGTTTGACACTTTCTAGATTAGGAGTTAATGCACAGTTCACTCCTTAAATGCATTATTAATTTTATCAGGTATTTCTTGGAATGGACTGTACAGTGTGCGGCCAACCTGCCAACAATTGTGGTAGGGCACAGAGGAGAGCAACCAGCTTCTAGGTTAACATTGTTCAAGGTTTTCCCAAAAATGGTGTGGTAAGTTTTTACATATTTAGGAGAAAGTTTTCGAAGGTTTTATTCAAAAAGTTCGAAATTTTCATTTTATGTAATGTTTCTTTTACTGTCTTGTTGTCACATGAACTGAACCATGTTGTTTACCTTCAGGTAGTGCCATGCTCATTTAGGGAAAGACTAAATGATTTCACTCCAAATAATTGGATGGTTGCAAACAGTGAAGCATTAAGGAATTTTGATTTGTTCCTCAAGAAGTCTAATGTTAGGACAATAATTTATGGTCCATACTGGAAGTCCCTGATGAGGGTTTATGATATAGCACTTGGAGATGTAGTGCATTTTAAATATGATGACGACCAACTTGATGATGTTGGTTTGAACTTGACAAACTTATTTCATGTCACTGTTTAATCTAATGGTGAAGAGAAAAAGATTCATGAAGCAACTGGTATGTCCCTTATTTACTGTAAATAATTTGCACATACAATGTTTCCTTGTCCTACTACTATTTCATCATAATAACATTCTTTAACACTCAACATGTATTTCCACTCATTCATCAGAGGTGGGAGATGTGCCTACATCCATTAGAAGCATTCTGCATAGGACCATCTTCTCAGACATAAATGCACTAACTGAGCAGCAAATGGCTTCAATCCTGTTTGGCATTTTCAAAGATCTTCATGTCACAGAACATTAGTTTTTTGAAAGTAAAGGTGAAAAGCATTTCTGGGTACACATGATGAATATGGATAACCATGAACATAATGCACTGGTTAGTTTCCACATATTTAATAATATTTAATGTTTAGATTAAACATATAATTTTGTGAACTTGTTAATTTAGAATGCTTGTTAAAATACTGACTTTTTCTTTATTGCAGTTCATGCCAATTGAGGCTGTAGATGGTTTCAGGTACCCAACTCAGGGCATAGCACATTTGTACAAACAGGTACATTATCTTGAAGGAGAAGAAGAGAATTATATTGCATGCGCATATACTACGCAAAGGGACAATGGGCGTGTCAGCTTCACCACAGGATGGTCTGACTTCACATTTGCTGCTGATGTTGGATGGGCATCACTACTTCTCATTAAAGTAGAGCATATGCAGGAGCACCTTGGTCTCAACATTGTTGAGATTGTCATCTAGTGGTTAACTTGGGAAAACACTATTCAGATAGTCATCTTTTCTTGTTTAATCTAGTGCTGAAGTGTATTGTACCCGTGTTGTTTAGTAAATTGAACATCTTTAATCTACTATAATGTCAATGAATGTACTCAGTAAGTTGAACACTTTAATCATCTTCTAAATATTGCATATGTGAATCTTGGACATTGAATACTACGCACTGCTCAAGCTATAACAAATGCACTGCCTCCTATGCTACGAGCAAGCCAATCAATCTCATCCTATAAGCAGTGCAAGACCTAGCAAAGCACAGATGATCAGCACTGCACTATATACATTGCCCAATCTACAACCAATGCACTGCACTCCTGTAAGCAGTGCATGGCCTCCTGTAAGCAGTGCACGACTCAGTACAACGTAGATGCCTAGCACTACACGCCATGCACTGCTCAAAATACAAACAATGCACTGCCACCCCGTGCTACCAGCAAGCCACTCAAAATCCTACTGTAAGCAGCGCACTGCCTAGCAAAGCGCAGATGCTCAGCAGTGCACGTCGTGCACTGCTGAACATACAAACAATGAACTGCCTCCCTGTCCTTCAAGCAAGCCACTTGAACTCCTCCTGTAAGAACTGCATGGCCTCTTGATGCACAACACTGCACGCCACGCACTGCTCGGGATACAAGCTATGCACTGCCTCTATGTCCCACGAGCAAGCCACTCAAACTTCTAGTCTGAGCAGTGCACAGACTAGCACAGAGCAGATGCTGAGCAAGGCAGTCCATGAACTACTCACTCTACAACCGGTGCACTGCCTCACTGTGCTACAAGCAAGCCACTTGAACTACTCATGTAAGCAGTGCATGGCCTCCTGTAAGCAGTGCACGACTCAGTACAACACAGATGCCCAGCACTACACGCCATGCACTGCCCAAGATACAAACAATGCACTGCCGCCCCGTGCTACCAGCAAGCCACTTGAAATCCTACTGTAAGCAGTGCACTGCCCAGCAAAGGGCAGATGCTGAGCACTGCACGCCATGCACAGCTGAACATACAAACAATGAACTGCCTCCCTGTCCTACAAGCAAGCCACTCGAACTCCTCCTGTAAGCACTACATGGCCTCCTGATGCACAGTACTGCACGCGACGCACCGCTCGGGATACAAGCTATGCACTGCCTCTATGTCCTACCAGCAAGCCACTCGAACTTCTAGTCTAAGCAGTGCACAGACTAGCACAGAGCAGATGCTGAGCAGGGCACGCCATGAACTGCTCAGTCTACAACCGGTGCACTGCCTCACTGTGCTACCAGCAAGCCACTCAAAATACTCCTGTAAGCAGTGCATGGCCTCCTGTAAGCAGTGCACGACTCAGTACAACGCAGATGCCCAGCACTACACGCTATGCACTGCCCAAGATAGAACCAATGCACTACCGCCATGTGCTACCAGCAAGCCACTCGAAATCCTACTATATGCAGTGCACTGCCCAGGAAATCGCAGATGCTCAGCACTACACGCCGTGCACTGCTGAACATAAAAACAATGAAATGCCTCCCTATCCTACAAGCAAGCCACTCGAACTCCTCCTGTAGGCACTGCATGGCCTCCTGATGCACAGCACTGCACGCCAAGCACTGCTCGGGATACAAGCTATGCACTACCTCTATGTCCTACGAGCAAGCCACTCGAACTTCTACTCTAAGCAGTGCACAGACTAGCACAGAGCAGATGCTAAGGAGGGCACTCCACGAACTGTTCAGTCTACAACCGGTGCACTGCCTCACTGTGCTACCAGCAAGCCACTCGAACTACTCATGTAAGCAGTGCATGGCCTCCTGTAAGCAGTGCATGACTTAGTACAACGCATATTCCCGGCACTACACGCCATGCACTACCCAAGATACAAACAATGCACTGCCACCCTGTGCTACCAGCAAGCCACTCGAAATCCTACTGTAAGCAATGCACTGCCCAGCAAAGCATAGATGCCCAGCACTGCACTCCATGCACTGCTGAACATACAAACAATGAACTGCCTCCCTGTCCTACATGCAAGCCACTCGAACTCCTCCTGTAAGCACTACATGGCCTCCTGATGCACAACACTGCACGCCACACACTGCTCGGGATACAAGCTATGCACTGCCTCTATGTCCTACCAGCAAGCCACTCGAACTTCTAGTCTAAGCAGTGCACAGACTAGCATAGAGCAGATGCTGAGTAGGGCACTCCATGAACTGCTCAGTCTACAACCGGTGCACTGCCTCACTGTGCTACCAGCAAGCCACTCGAAATATTCCTGTAAGCAGTGCATGGCCTCCTGTAAGCAGTGCACGACTCAGTACAATGCAGATGCCCAGCACTACATGCCATGCACTGCCCAAGATACAAGCAATGCACTGCCGCCCTGTGCTACCAGCAAGACACTCGAAATCCTACTGTAAGCACTGCACTGCCAAGGAAATCGCAGATGCTCAGCACTGCACGTCATGCTCTGCTGAACATACAAACAATGAAATGCCTCCCTGTCCTACAAGCAAGCCACTCGAACTCCTCCTGTAAGCACTGCATGGCCTCCTGATGCACAGCACTACACGCCACACACTGCTCGGGATACAAGCTATGCATTGCCACTATGTCCTACCAGCAAGCCACTCGAACCTCTAGTCTAAGCAGTGCACGAACTAGCACAGAGTAGATGTTGAGCAGGGCACTCCATGAACTGCTCAGTCTACAACCGGTGCACTGCCTCACTGTGCTACCAGGAAGCCACTCAAACTACTCCTGTAAGCAGTGCATGGCCTCCTGTAAGCAGTGCACGACTCAGTACAACGCAGATGTGCAGCACTACACGCCATGCACTGCCCAAGATACAAACAATGCACTGCCGCCCTGTGCTACCAGCAAGCCACTCGAAATCCTACTGTAAGCTAGCAAAGTGCAGATGCTCAGCACTGCACGCCGTGCACTACTGAACACATAAACAATGAACTGCCTCCCTGTCCTACAAGCAAGCCACTCGAACTCCTCCTGTAAGCACTGCATGGCCACCTGATGCACAGCACTTCACGCCACGCACTGCTCGGGATACAAGCTATGCACTGTCTCTATGTCCTACCAGCAAGCCACTCGAACTTCTAGTATAAACAGTGCACGGACTAGCACAGAGCAGATGCTGAGCAGGGCACTCCATGAACTTCTCAGTCTACAACCGGTGCACTGCCTCACTGTGCTACCAGCAAAGCGCAGATGCTCACTGTATAAATAGATGAACTGCCTCCATTTTTATTAGAGACTGCACTACCTCACATTCTATTAAAAACACAATAGCATTGAAGACAGTAACCTTAAATGACTTTGTTCAAAGTATAGATAATTAGGAGTTCAAAGTAGGACCCCTCCCATTACACCCCACAAAATCTCCATTGCCCATAAATTAAAGAAAACAAACAAAATTAAATAAAAGTAAAAAAATAAAAGCAGATACTAACTACCGAAAAAGAGAAAAAAAAGACCGACAAAGAGAAAAATAGGACCGAAAAAGAGTAACCATAGCACTACGCCACTGGCAAGACAAATTATTGTGCACTGCCTCCAGTCCTACGAGTAACTAGAACTCCTCCTACAAACAGTGCAAGCAATGCAAACCACAGTTCATACGAACCAGAAAAGAGAAAAAACCGACAAAACAACGGAAAAACCGAGAGACGTCCCACGATGGAACAAAACCGCCGAATGCCCCAACCCAAACATCCAGAAGCGCTACAAGAACTACACGTGCCGAGAAAACAAGACACCCCCACTCGACGGGACGCTCCAAAATCATCCATGTGGTGCCACGAGCAGCGTCGCGGAGCGTACTCCCATGAGGGCGCCCTTTTTCTAGCGTTTTCGATTGAAATGTGTTCTCTTCAGAGACCACACATGGATCCACCAGTGTCATTGCATGTATGTTCTTTTCACTAACAAAAACTGGAGTCATCGCATGTGAGTTCTTTTCACATAGCACATATGGATCCAACAGTGTCATTGCATGTGTGCTCTTTTCATAATCCACCTATGGATCCACCAGTGTCATTGCATGTGTGTTCTTTTTACTAACAATAACCAGAGTCATTGAAATGTGTGTTATTTTCACATACCACCTATGGATCCACCAGTGTCATTGCATGTGTGTTCTTTTTAGTAACAACAACCAGAGTCATTGCATGTGTGTTCTTTTCACATACCACATATGGATCCACCAGTGTCATTGAAATATGTGTTCTCTTCAGAGACCACACATGGATTCACACTTACAACAACTGGAGTCATTGCATGTGTGTTCTTTTCACATACCACATATGGATCCACCAGTGTCATTGCATGTGTGCTCTTTTCACAATCCACCTATGGATCCACCAGTGTCATTGCATGTGTGTTCCTTTTACTAACAACAACTGGAGTCATTTCATGACTGTTCTTCTCACATAGCACATATGGATCCACCAGTGTCATTCCATGTGTGTTCTCTTCACAATCAACACATGGATCCACCAGTGTCATTGCATATGTGCTCTTTTGACTAACAACAACCAGAGTCATTGCATGTGTGTTCTCTTCAGAGACCACACATGGATCTACCAGTGTCATTGCATGTGTGTTCTTTTTACTAACAACAACTATAATCATTGAAATTTGTGCTCTTTTCAGAATCCACTGTTGCATACACCAGTGTCATTGAATGTGTGTTCTTTTTCATAACAACAACTGAGTCATTGAAATGTGTGTTCTTTTCACATACCACATATGGATCCACTAGTGTCATTGAAATGTGTGTTCTCTTCAGAGACCACACATGGATCCACAAGTGTCATTGCATGTGTGTTCTTTTAACTAACAACAACTAGAGTCATTGTATGTGTGTTCTTTTCACATACCACATATGGACCCACCAGTGTCATTGCATGTGTGCTCTTTTCACAATCCACCTATGGATCCACCAGTGTCATTGCATGTGTGTTCTTTTCACTAAAAACAACCAGAGTCATTGCATGTGTGTTCTTTAACATACCACATATGGATCCACCAGTGTCATTGCATGTGTGCTCTTTTCACAATCCACATATGGATCCACCAGTGCCATTGCATGTGTGTTCTTTTTAGTAACAACAACCAGAGTCATTGAAATGTGTGTTCTTTTCACATACCACCTATGGATCCACAAGTGTCATTGCATGTGTGCTCTTTTTAGTGACAACAACCAGAGTCATTGCATGTGTGTTCTTTTCACATACCACATATGAATCCACCAGTGTCATTGAAATGTGTGTTCTCTTCAGAGACCACACATGGATCCACCGGTGTCATTGCATGTGTGTTCTTTTCACTAACAACAACTAGAGTCATTGCATGTGTGTTCTTTTCACATACCACATATGGATCCACCAGTCTCATTGCATGTGTGTTCTTTTCACAATCCACCTATGGATCCACCAGTGTCATTGCATGTGTGTTCTTTTCACTAACAACAACCAGAGTCATTGCATGTGTGTTCTTTGCACATACCACATATGGACCCACCAGTGTCATTGCATGTGTGCTCTTTTCACAATCCACCTATGGATCCACCAGTGTCATTGCATGTGTGTTCTTTTCACTAAAAACAACCAGAGTCATTGCATGTGTGTTCTTTAACATACCACATATGGATCCACCAGTGTCATTGCATGTGTGTTCTTTTTAGTGACAACAACCAGAGTCATTGCATGTGTGTTCTTTTCACATACCACATACGGATCCACTAGTGTCATTGAAATGTGTGTTCTCTTCAGAGACCACACATGGATCCACCAGTGTCATTGCATGTATGTTCTTTTCACTAACAACAACTAGAGTCATTGCATTTGTGTTCTTTTCACATACCACATATCGATCCACTAGTGTCATTGAAATGTGTTTTCTTTATAGAGACCACACATGGATCCACCAGTGTCATTGCATGTGTGTTCTTTTCACTAACAACAACTGGAGTCATTGCATGTGTGTTCTTTTCACATACCACATATGGATCCACCAGTGTCATTGAAATGTGTGTTCTCTTAAGAGACCACACATGGATTCACTAGTGTCATTGCATGAATGTTCTTTTCACTTACAACAACTGGAGTCATTGCATGTGTGTTCTTTTCACATACCACATATGGATCCACCAGTGTCATTGAAATGTGTGTTCTCTTCAGAGACCACACATGGATCCACCGGTGTCATTGCATGTGTGTTCTTTTCACTAACAACAACTAGAGTCATTGCATGTGTGTTCTTTTCACATACCACATATGGATCCACCAGTCTCATTGCATGTGTGTTCTTTTCACAATCCACCTATGGATCCACCAGTGTCATTGCATGTGTGTTCTTTTCACTAACAACAACCAGAGTCATTGCATGTGTGTTCTTTTCACATACCACATATGGACCCACCAGTGTCATTGCATGTGTGCTCTTTTCACAATCCACCTATGGATCCACCAGTGTCATTGCATGTGTGTTCTTTTCACTAAAAACAACCAGAGTCATTGCATGTGTGTTCTTTAACATACCACATATGGATCCACCAGTGTCATTGCATGTGTGCTCTTTTCACAATCCACATATGGATCCACCAGTGTCATTGCATGTGTGTTCTTTTTAGTAACAACAACCAGAGTCATTGAAATGTGTGTTCTTTTCACATACCACCTATGGATCCACAAGTGTCATTGCATGTGTGCTCTTTTTAGTGACAACAACCAGAGTCATTGCATGTGTGTTCTTTTCAGATACCACATATGGATCCACCAGTGTCATTGAAATGTGTGTTCTCTTCAGAGACCACACATGGATTCACTAGTGTCATTGCATGAATGTTCTTTTCACTTACAACAACTGGAGTCATTGCATTTGTGTTCTTTTCACATACCACATATGGATCCACCAGTGTCATTGCATGTGTGCTCTTTTCACAATCCACCTATGGATCCACCAGTGTCATTGCATGTGTGTTCCTTTTACTAACAAAAAGTGGAGTCATTTCATGACTGTTCTTCTCACATAGCACATATGGATCCACCAGTGTCATTGCATGTGTGTTCTCTTCACAATCAACACATGGATCCACCAGTGTCATTGCATGTGTGCTCTTTTGACTAACAACAACCAGAGTCATTGCATGTGTGTTCTCTTCAGAGACCACACATGGATCCACCAAGGTCATTGCATGTGTGTTCTTTTTACTAACAACAACTAAATCATTGAAATTTGTGCTCTTTTCAGAATCCACCTTTGGATCCACCAGTGTCATTGAATGTGTGTTCTTTTTCATAACAACAACTGAGTCATTGAAAGGTGTGTTCTTTTCACATAACACATATGGATCCACTAGTGTCATTGAAATGTGTGTTCTCTTAAGAGACCACACATGGATCCACCAGTGTCATTGCATGTGTGTTCTTTTAACTAACAACAACTAGAGTCATTGTATGTGTGTTCTTTTCACATACCACATATGGACCCACCAGTGTCATTGCATGTGTGCTCTTTTCACAATCCACCTATGGATCCACCAGTGTCATTGCATGTGTGTTCTTTTCACTAAAAACAACCAGAGTCATTGCATGTGTGTTCTTTAACATACCACATATGGATCCACCAGTGTCATTGCATGTGTGCTCTTTTCACAATCCACATATGGATCCACCAGTGTCATTGCATGTGTGTTCTTTTTAGTAACAACAATCAGAGTCATTGAAATGTGTGTTCTTTTCACATACCACCTATGGATCCACAAGTGTCATTGCATGTGTCCTCTTTTTAGTGACAACAACCAGAGTCATTGCATGTGTGTTCTTTTCACATACCACATATGGATCCACCAGTGTCATTGAAATGTGTGTTCTCTTCAGAGACCACACATGGATCCACCGGTGTCATTGCATGTGTGTTCTTTTCACTAACAGCAACTGGAGTCATTGCATGTGTGTTCTTTTCACATACCACATATGGATCCACTAGTCTCATTGCATGTGTGTTGTTTTCACAATCCACGTATGGATCCACCAGTGTCATTGCATGTGTCTTCTTTTCACTAACAACAACCAGAGTCATTGCATGTGTGTTCTTTTCACATACCACATATGGACCCACCATTGTCATTGCATGTGTGCTCTTTTCACAATCCACCTATGGATCCACCAGTGTCATTGCATGTGTGTTCTTTTCACTAAAAACAACCAGAGTCATTGCATGTGTGTTCTTTAACATACCACATATGGATCCACCAGTGTCATTGCATGTGTGATCTTTTCACAATCCACATATGGATCCACCAGTGTCATTGCATGTGTGTTCTTTTTAGTAACAACAACCAGAGTCATTGAAATGTGTGTTCTTTTCACATACCACCTATGGATCCACAAGTGTCATTGCATGTGTGTTCTTTTTAGTGACAACAACCAGAGTCATTGCATGTGTGTTCTTTTCACATACCACATATGGATCCACCAGTGTCATTGAGATGTGTTTTCTCTTCAGAGACCACACATGGATCCACCGGTGTCATTGCATGTGTGTTCTTTTCACTAACAACAACTGGAGTCATTGCATGTGTGTTCTTTTCACATACCACATATGGATCCACCAGTCTCATTGCATGTGTGTTCTTTTCACAATCCACCTATGGATCCACCAGTGTCATTGCATGTGTGTTCTTTTCACTAACAACAACCAGAGTCATTGCATGTGTGTTCTTTTCACATACCACATATGGATCCACCAGTGTCATTCCATGTGTGCTCTTTTCACAATCCACATATGGATCCACCAGTGTCATTGCATGTGTGTTCTTTTTAGTAAGAACAACCAGAGTCATTGAAATGTGTGTTCTTTTCACATACCACCTATGGATCCACAAGTATCATTGCATGTGTGTTCTTTTTAGTGACGACAACCAGAGTCATTGCATGTGTGTTCTTTTCACATACCACATACGGATCCACTAGTGTCATTGAAATGTGTGTTGTCTTTAGAGACCACACATGGATCCACCAGTGTCATTGCATGTATGTTCTTTTCACTAACAACAACTAGAGTCATTGCATTTGTGTTCTTTTCACATACCACATATCGATCCACTAGTGTCATTGAAATGTGTGTTCTTTATAGAGACCACACATGGATCCACCAGTGTCATTGCATGTGTGTTATTTTCTCTAACAACAACTGGAGTTATTGCATGTGTGTTCTTTTCACATACCACATATGGATCCACCAGTCTCATTGCATGTGTGGTCTTTTCACAATGCACCTATGGATCCACTAGTGTCATTGCATGTGTGTTCTTTTCACTAACAACAACCAGAGTCATTGCATGTGTGT